>RJWT010009985.1:0-24622 GCA_004365215.1 Cuniculus paca | reverse complement strand
AAAGTGAGCTCAAGGCCAGCCTGAATGGCATAGTGAGACCCTGTCTCAAAAACAGGGCTGGGGACCTAGCTCAGCGGTCTAAGCACTTGCCCGACAAGCGCAAGGTCATGAGTTCAATCCTCGGTGCCAAAAAAAAAAAAGAAAATACATATGATAGAACTCATTATTCACTTCTGGGTTAACATATAACTGTCTTACACCTAATATATTTAATGAATATAATTATATATATAAATTCCTAGTAAATTAAAAAAGAACAGCTCAAATCAATAGCCATATAGCAATTAATAATGAAGCATTATTAAATGCAATCAAATGAAAGTCAGAAAGAGGTAAGAATCCCTATTACCATCACTAATGGTCTTTTTAAAATATATATCCCCTGTTCATTAAGATAAAAGCAATATTATAATTTATAAATATTTATAACACATTACATGGAAAGAAAGGCAGATTATACACATAAAATACAGTATTTACATTAAAAACTAGACTGAGACTAAAAAAATGCATCAAAAAAGGTAATGGCTCTTACCTCTGGGAGATAAAATTATGAAAATTTCCACATTCTCCAGGTTCGCGTTATCAGAACGACTATTGTATTTTTCTCCTTAAAGAAAGTATAGTGTACTGGGAACCTGACATGATAATAGCTGGGTTCCATGAATATTCATGAATTAAGCATCTGTTGTAGAATTTCTGGTAGTCTAGACTTCATATTATTGCATTAGAAATTAATACACAAATTTTCATTGTATACTGACCTAAGCCAATTTGGATATATACTGGCTCATGGGTTCTTCTCAAGAGGCGTACACTATTCTGTCTGAGTAGATTATAAGGAATACACAAAACTCAGATCAAATCTTTCCATGTATGCAGGGATTTATTACAGATTCACTGAAGCAGGCACAGAACATTTCATGCGACCTGTTTTGTAGGCTTGACAACACCCACCGTTCTGTCCTTTGAGGTGTTCCCAGCAGGTTCATTTGAGGAAGATACAGCAACATACCAGCAGTAGAAATCCATTTCCATTATCTTTGGCATCAGGCTGTCAAAATTCCTGAACCAGTGGCTGGACACATTAGGGATCGAGGTCCCAGGTGCCATTTCTAAAGGCACAGACTGCTGTACTCCCAAGAACCTAAAACCCTTTCATGAAAAGTAAGTGTCCTCTAAATATTTTAGCTAATCCTCATATTTTAAATAATTTTAATTTCAGTAATGAGAACTCATTTCTAGCATAATGCTGATTAGGAAGCTTCTGATTTCATTGATAAAAACCCATTTCTGACATTCAGCATAGGCTAATTAACACAGTGTCTGGTGTAGCAGTGGGTCACAGAAGTCCTTGTTGGTAACCACATTGGGGGCATGACCTTTTTTGGGGAGGGTCCTGGGGATCGAACTCACAACCTCATGCTTACCAGGCAAGTGCTTGAGCTGCTGAGCTAAATCCCCAGCCTGGGTATGACCTTTTTAAAACACTGCCCATCCTCCCTGAAGTGTGCATGTCGATCAAAACAGCCTAATGGCCCCAAGATCTCTAGCTTGGCACACACAATGTCACACTGTCCAGGTAAAAGATTTTTATTAAAATACTGACATAACAAACTACATTCCAAGCAAGATATTAATAACTGACTGGAACAGGGAACTACAGATAAGTATTAAACAATAAAGTTGGGTATATTTGTGAGAATCAATTAATAGAAATATTGGATAGCACAGATGACAGAAATGACCATTATGAACCTCTGTATGCAGAGTGGATTAAACTAGGAAATGAAACTAATGTGAAAAGTAATTAAAGAACTTTTCTTGATTTGTTTATTTTTGATCACACCAATTTACCACCTCTCATTCAAAAACTGACTATAAAATTTGGAAAATAGAAAAATAGAAAATGAGAAAAATAAAGATCACCTCAAACCCTAATTCTCAGTTACAATCATAGTTAGCATTTAGTAATTCCTCTCCATTTTCTTCCATTCTTCTTTTTTATTTTAAATTAAGTTTATTGATACAATTTAGATATACATAAAGAGCATACTCATCATGGGGAATTTGTAGCTATGTATGGTGGATTTTGATTCCTCTCTTTTTTCCCAAACTCCTTCCTTTCCTTCAAACACTCTTCCCCTCCTTGTTTACAAAGCTTTGTTTCCACTTTATCGTTTTTGTTTAACTGTTTTTTTCCCTTTTCCTTTCCTTCCTTTCCCCTTTCCCCCTTTGCTCTCCCTAGTTGTTCTTTCCTTTTGAAAATTTTCTTCCTATTTCACAATATCTTTTGTACATTTTGGTCCTTGTTTACTTTTTCAGTTTGTCACACCAAGGAGACAATGTGATCTTTACACATGTGTCCCATTTATTTCACTTATGAGTATGGCCTCAAAGTGCATCTATTTATCTAGAAATGTCTCAAGTGTATCCTTCCTTATGACTGAGTAGTACTCCATTGTATAAAAGACTACATCTTTTTTATCCATTCCTCAGTTGATGGGCATTTGAGTTGTTTCCAAGATTTAACTATTACATAGTTGTGCATATATCATTGTGGTATAATGTTAGTTCTTCCAGGAAGATACCCAGAATAGGGAGAGCTTGGTCGAATGGAACTTCTATTCCTAGGTTTTTGAGGAAATGCCATACTGATTTCCACAGTAGTGGTACCAGTTGTACCAGTCTGCACTCCCACCAACACTGGAGAAGGGTTCCTTTTTTGCCACAGACCTCCCAGGATTTGTTATTGGTTTATTTCTTGTTGATAGCCGTTCTTTCTGGAGTAAGATGGAATCTCAGCATTGTTTCAATTTGCATCTCTCAAATGACAAGTGATGTTGAACGTTTTTTCATATACTTATTTACCATTTGTATTTCTTCCTCTGAGAAGTGTGTATTCATCTCAGATGCCCATTTTTGTATTGGGTCTTTAAACTTGGAGGGATCTGATTTTTTTTTTCCAATTCTTTGTACAAGTCCTAGATACATGTCCTTTGTCTGAGGGATAACAGGCTAAAATTTTTTCCCACTCTATGGGTTGTCTTTGCACTCCGTTGGTGATTTCTTTTGCTATGCAAAAGCTTTTTAATAGGATGAGACCCCAGTTGTTGATTCTTTGTATTATTTCCTATGCAATCAGGGTTTTGTTCATGAAATCTTTGCCTACTCCTATATCTCTAAGAGATCTGTCTATTCTCTCTTCCAGCAGATTTAGTGTTTCTGTTTTAATATTTAGATTTTTAATCTATTTCAATTTTAGCTTAGTGCATGGTGATAGACATTCTTATATGTATAGTTTTCACAAAGTTTCTTATCCACCAACTGTACAGTGAGTGTTTAACTTTTTTGGTAATCACAAAATTAATGCACATTAAATTTGGGAAACAAAAAAGCACAGAGAAAAAGGCAACACATTTCCATAAGCTCTTCAGTCAAGGAGCTGTATTTTATTTGTACTCTTATCCCAACAGCCAGCCTAACATATTAAGCAAACTGTGTCGTCTGCCTAGTAAGTGCTCCATAAATAAGGAGCTCATTTGCCTATGTTGCACTTAGAACATAATCTAATGCCAAAATTGTAACCACGGTTTAAAGGAAAGGAAGGAAGCCAACGCATTTACATTAGAAAATGACTCTAAATCTTTCTTCTTGAAAGCTTTAGCTTCTATAGCAGAAATTGACCTTTCTCAGCAAGAAGTTCATTGCCCACCCAAATTGTGTATTGCATGCCTAGGAGTTAAATCAGATTACTGCTCTGCTTCTCACAATCTAAGTTCCACATCTCTATTTGTATTTCAATGAAAAGGATTCATGGTGCACCAAGTCATTCAGGCTCTAAGATCTTTGCAACTCTTAATGGCAGCCCAACAGGGGAAGCCATTGTAGAGTGAAAATAGTCATAGGATTAGAGAAGAAAGCCTTGTTTGCTATGCCATTGCTGCTGTGTACACTACCTCCTGTGAAGTGGCATGAATGGATTTAGATATAAATCTAAGGCTTTGCAGACTAAGAGCCCTCATCAAATAGTATTTGTAGGGGGATATAGCTAAGATACTGTTTTTCTTAGCAACCAGATCCAGCAAGAAACTTGATGAAAAACGAAAATTTTAACATGTTTTTACACATACTAACTTTTAACCTAATAGCCTTAAAACTATATACCTGGTACTTGGAATAGAAGGAATGTATAAAAAGAAAGTTTTAATTTGACTTGATTCTCTAGTTATGATCAAGTGCATATTTTTTCCTCCAGTTTTAAAAATCTATTCGAAGGTAATGATTAATGTGATTTCTAATTTGTTCTTGCCTTTGTCTGGCTAACAGGCTAAATTTGAAAAAAGTTATATAATTCAGGAAATACTGTCCTTAGGCTAGAAGAGTGTCCCAGTGGTACCACACTTGTCTAGTTTATGTAATGCCCTCAGTTCTGTCCTCAGTAGTGAAGAAAAGGAAATATTTTACACCTGTGCTGTACACATACATACCTACAAAAGCAGAAGTAGCCACTGTTTTCTGTAACACATTAGTAAATCCCTTGAATTGAAATTGAAAACTAAATTTCTGGGTTGAAATGAAGTTCGATCTCAGATAGTAGTGGGATTAGATATTTTGGATAGTTGGGCAAATGTTTTTCTAGGTAGCTGTCCTTTTCTTTGCAAAGGAACCAGCAAAGAGCTTGAATCGGAGAAGTTTGTAAGTGGGAGGATGTGAGTCATTGCTGGGAAGAGACTGGGGAGGTCAGGGGAGACCTGCACAAAGGCTGTCCAAGAGCCTCTGGATGCTGGGACTGATAACTGATCATCTCCCCATCGTACTGTTGATTGTGTAAAGAGAGTGAAATAGTTAATGCTGACCTTAGGGAAAAACCAGTCTGTCTCCCAGACTTAAATATATTATGTGCAAATATTTGGGAGGAATGAAGTTATATCACTAAATATGAAGAAAATTTAACCTCTTTATTTTAGCCATCTGGCTTTAATTAAGCTGTACATGTCAATTATCTAGACCTGCAAATTAAAAATCCAACACTCAGACATTTGGAAGCCTTAAGACCGCTCTAATTAGTTGAAGACACAATCAGCAAGGTCCTCTTAAGACTACTAAATTTAAACTGGACTTCATTATTTCCACAGGATTTATCTGAAGTCCTGGTGGTCTTTCTCAATAAGAAAACAACATAATAATAAAAAGCATAAGGGAACGGTCCTCATATGCCATTGCAATAAGCTGGAAAACTAGAAGTTGAAAAAATGAAAAAGTATTTGTTGATATTAAGCTATGAAGGAATGTTGAACAAAGAAAAGAGATAAAGCAATTACTTCATTAGAAAGTGAAAAGTAATTTAAAATTTAGTTTTCTCTCACCTTTGATTCACTAGAAAATTTTGTATAAATATGCAGACTTATTATGTTTCCCAGTAGTTTTGTAGCTATACATTCTATGTATTCTACTGCACTTCAGAGTACGAATTGCTTTCAGGTTTGGATCCTACCCCTTCTCTAATATATTGATATGATATTTATATATGCATATACATATTCCTTCTCTAATATATATTATATTGGTATGATATATATGCAGATATATACATATACACACGTATGCTGATCTATGTGTCAATGATGCCTTGTGTCAACCGCAGGTTAAAGTATATGAAATATAACCAGGCTACTTATTAAGGTGTAGAATGTATAATACATTTTAGAAAATTTTTGAGCAGAGTCAAAAACAGAAAAGTCCTTATAGTTATATAACTTCTATTTACAAGGTATATATTTCCCTGGGTAGAACGTACATTTATTAGCACCCCTATCTCTGTATGTTTGTGTATATTTTCTTGCTTGGGATGCCCATCCTTTCTCTTGTAGGCCAATCCGAACAGCAAAATGTGGTAAGCACCCAGACCTTAGCTAAAAAGAAACATTTACCCCCTGAAGACTGTCTTTCGTCTTCCTAACCTTATGAAGCTTTTCCTTACTCCTACACTCCCAATAACCTCTCCTTTCTCTGAACTTTTGTAGCACTTAAAGTTTATACAACGCATTTGAAAGCTCTTAAAAATGGTATTCTTATATTTTCTCTGTTTATATGTATCTTTCCGCCATGGCTACTTTATGTTCCTTTTGAGAGTTACATGTTAGCTCTTATTTTCTTTGCATCATTACTGCACATAGTTCGATGCCTTGTAAATAGAAGTATAATACTTATGAGTATTAAATTTAATATGTTAAATAATTTTTTAGACTATATTTTTCTGATAATTTTTTTGGCTTTTAGAAAATACTAGATTAATTATTTACTTTCATCTTAATGGGCAGTAGGAATTAAACTGTTTTTTAATCTTGATTGTCTGGCATTTTAATGAAAAGAAATTTGATAGTGTTTTAAACAAATAGTTTTTTAAAATGTCATTGTATTTGACTTGATCTGAAAACATTGTCTAGTATTCAAACATAGCAGCAAAAGTTTTGGAATAATTACAATTTTTTTCTCTTAAAGTTCAAAACAGAATCTTTTTTGCTTTTCACACAAACAGAGTAACATAAAACTTAGTTTTAAAAAGTATGGTAATTTTCCTATAGCTTCTCCAGTTAAGTTTCAGTTTCATCTCAAATCACTAAATCTTTACAGACTTTGAAGCTGCGCTTTTCAGTCAGTGAGATCTTCTGAATAGCCTATGTGTCTGAAGCACTTTAAACATGTGAATGCTAAATATTTTTACCATGTGTCATCCTCAAATTGTTTTGATACTTCCTTTTTACATAGTGTCCAGCGTTGGCTGTGGATAGGTTTGAATAAAAGGAGCCCATATTTACAAGGATCCTGGCAGTGGAGTGATGGTACACCAGTAAGTTAAAACTTTCTTGTTGGATGTGAAATGGAAGGAATGTTTGTTTCAATAGTAAATAAATGATTGCTAAGTATACATCAATACCTAAAATTCAAATGGAACCACAAAAAGCCCTGAATAACCAAACTAAGTCCTGAGCAAAAGGACAAAGCTGGGGGGAATTACAATACTGGATTTCAATATATATACTGCAAAGCTGCAGTAGCCAAAACATGGTATTACCATAAAAACAGACATCAATAGAAAAGAATAGAGAGCCCAGAAATAAACCCACTCATTTATAGCCAAATAAATGCCAAGAACATACAGTGTGTAAAGGACAATCCCTTCAATAAATGATGCTGGGAAAACTGGACTCTCTCATGTAGAAGAATGAAATTACGTCCTCATATCTCACCATATAAAAATCAACTCAAAATGAATTGAAGACTTAAATGTAAGACCCAAAATGATGCAACTGCTAGGAAAAAAAGATGGGGAAAACTCCATAAAATTGTTCTGAGCAATGATTTATTGAATGCGATCCCCAAAACATAGGCAACAAAGGTAAAAGTATAAAAACAAGATTACATCAAACTAAAAAGCTTCTTCACATTAAATAAAAGTCAACAAAGAAACAACCCAGAGAATGGGAGAAAATACTTGCAAAGTATTCATCAAATGAGTTAGCATCCAAAATGTGTAAGGAACTCAGTTAGTTCAACAGCAAGAGGACATCTGGGCAAAGGACTTGAATAGACCCTTCTCAAAAGAAGACATTGAGATAGCCGACAGGTATGTGAAAAATGCTCAACATCACTAACCAGGGAAATGCAAATTAACACTATGACAAGGTGTCACCTCACACCTGTTAGAATAGCTGTTATCAAAAAGACGAAAAATGTAGGTTTTAATAAAAATGTAGAGAAATTATTGTGAGAAAGCAATACAGCACTATGAAAAACAGTTTGAAGATTCTACAAAATATTAAAAATAGAACTATATGATTCAGAAATACCACTATTGGGTATATAGCCAAAGAAAATGAAATCAGTATGTTGAAGAGATATCTGCATTCCACATTTATTGCAGTATTATTCACGATAGCCAAGGTATGGAATCAAACTACAGGGGGATGAATAGATAAGGAATTATGGTACACACACAATGAAATGCTCTTCGGCTAAAAAAAAGAAGGGAATTCTGTCATTGTGGCAACATGGATGAGCCGGGGGAGTGTTAATTGAAATAAACCAGGCACAGAAAGATAAATACCCCATGCTATCTCATGTGTAATATAACAAACAGATCTCACAGAACTAGAAAGTAACATGGTAGTTACCAGAGATTGGGGCAAATAGGAGCTGGGGAGATGTTTGTCAAAGGGTACAAAATATTAATCAGATAAGAAGAATAAGTTCAACATGTCTATTACTGTAGAACATGGTGACAGTGGGTAATATATTGTATGATATATTTAGTGATATTTAGTGTTCTCACCAAAACGATAACTATGTGTACATGTCAGTTAGGTAGGTTTAGGGTTTAGTCATTCTGCAATATGTATACCTCAAAACATTATGCTGTATATGATAAAGATGTATAACTTTACCTGTCAATGTTAAAAAGTAATAAAAAATAGAAAATATATCTACACACCTTCAACCATTACAATGATGTAGGTTCATCTTATTGAAAGGGAAATAGATTCACCTATATGAAGTGGGGAAAAATCAAGGTGCTAATCTTACTTTTACCAGAAAAAAATCATAGCTTTTCTCTCTATATATAGCCCCAAAAAGATAAATAATATATAAATAACTTATAATTATTCTAATTTATGTTTACATTATGGTATAAATGTAATACTTCATATATTTGTAAAATTTATTATAATTATTTTATGTGATGAGCAATGGGTGAGTCTTTGGGTAGTACAAGGATTTTTTTCTGAAGGATTTTCTTTATACTCCTTTATATTAATTTTTTTAATAATGGGAAGCTTTTAATTATCTAAAAATATGTATAAAATATTTGCAGAAGAAATACTTTTCCTTTATTGGAAGAAATAATTTGTTTGAGGGAAACTAAAATAATCATACACATTATTTCAAATGTTTACATTATCCTGAAGAGGTCTTACATAAGACTGATAGGAGAAAAATACTCAAATATTCAATATTTGCTCATGTTATCATTGTGACATTTGGTTTCTTTCTAAGTGTAAGACTCCTGGCTTTTATTTTTAAATGGGAGCATATTTTAGATTAGTTGATCAAATATTTTGCATGTGTGCATTTCAACACATGCAAAAAAAATGTCTTTTGTAAGCTCTTGATTTTCTGAATCTAGCGGTGAACTGACATTAACCTCCATTTCTAAAACCGTGGCTTCCTTTGGAGACTTACGAGATTATGACATTTTCTAAGTCCTCTCATGATTTAGCATCCCGATGTAAAAAAAAATGAAAAAATGTTCTTTTTGTGGCATATGAACATGCTTGAATTATTAAAGCTGCCTAAATTACATCTAAATTGCAAATATTTGTACATCAGTGTTAAATTCTCAAGTCTTTCCTGTCTTTTCAGGTGTCTACAATTATCATGGAAAATGAATTTCAAGAAGATTATGACATCAGAGACTGCGCTGCTGTCAAGGTCAGCACAATGCTAGGAAATCCGCACTTTAAAAAAAATCTGATGGCTGAAGTGATAGTTCAGTGCTCACTGTGTGCACATATGCTTGAGGCCCTGGATTCCATCTCCAGCATCAAAAAGGAAGGGAGAGAAAGAGTAAGAGAAGAAGGACGGAAGGCAGACTGAAGGAAAAGAGAAAGACAGAGAGAGAATAATGTTTAATCAGGCAACAGATGGGAAATAAGTATATCCTCACGGAGCCTATCTTACACTTTTTTTGAATAAATTAAAATTCATATTCAGTAAAAATAGTTTTATCATTACAGTCAAATAAGTGGGCTGAGGAAGACTAATGAAACTCAGAAGAGGAAGTGATCTATGTAACCTCTTCTCATAAAGAGGTGCAAGGGTGGCATAAAATGAGGTGGGGGTGGCAGGAAGAAGGTACCACAGTGACGACAGAGTACACAGCATGTGCATTCGATGCTGTGTTGAAAACATCCTATCAACTTTGAGAATTTAGATTATGCCAGGTTAAAGTGTTTGTACGTTTTTTCAATAGGCAACAGAATATTCTTAAAAGTTTCTAATGGAGAGTGACATGAACCAAAAAGAATACGAGGAAGATTCATCTTGAGACAGATTTCAAGATGCAACAGGAGAACTGAAAACTTAGACCCAGTAGGCATCTTCCTCTGTGGAAGTCATTGGCTTATTGATTGCCTAAGCAGTATGTCCAAGGCATGTGTGAGGCACTGGAGGATATAACAGGAACAAGGCACAAAACATAGTTATTGTCTTCACAGAACTTTCAGTCCAATAGGAGACAAAGACAATTAAACATTAGTGGTGATACTGTTGTGTAAGGGTTATGCCAGGCAAAATCAAATTATATGCAAGAACAAGTTTATTCTGAGTTAGTGATGGTGATGATAGTGATGAAGATGATGACGGAAGTGAACAATTATAGACCACTTTAATGAGCCAGGCACCATGCTAGGTATGTTGCATACTTAACTTTATTTAATATTTATACAACTTTATGGAGTAGGTACTGTTATTACAGTCATCATAAAAAGAAAAAAAATTTTTTGAGCTTTAAATAACTTCCCCAAGGATACGTGGTGACAGAACTGAAATTTAATACCACCAATGTCTGGGTCCAGTACTCTTTTTTTTAAAATTCATTTTATGTCCATATTTATTTTGTTATCATTTATTATTTTTACTTATCCGTTGTGCTTTAGCATTACACAATTATCTCTCAGCTTCCAGTGAAAGTTGATAAAGTTCAATTCTAATCCAAAGTCTCACAAACAAAGAAAACAGATTCTGAAGAAACTGTGAAATAGGTTCTATTTCTTTTAGAACTTCTGAATCTTATTTTGACTTCAGTCTTCTAACAATACGTTAGTCATTCACTGAAAATATCTGGTTGTTGTGTCAAAAAATGTGTAAAAGTTCAGTGTTACTTTGATCTGCAGACAAAGAATCATGACATCCTGGCATCCAGAGGTGATAATCTTCTTTATGTAATTCTGATGACCTGGATCAAAGTACTATTCAGTCTTGGTTGCCTTCTCCTTTTGTTGAAGAGAAAGGTAGACAGATTGGTACTCTTAAACCACTGTGCTAGTTGAGTAGGCATTTATAGAAACAGGTAGAATGGGGTCCTGTTTATGGAAAATATAGCATAAGATGTATCCTACAATAAGTTGAATACAACCTAGGCATAAGATGTATCCTACAGTAAGTTGAAAGCAAAGACGATGATGGAAAAAATTAATGTTAAAAAATGCAAAAGGTCAGGAAGTAGATTTGAAAGGACTGTCAATATGGAGGGTAAAAGATGGTGAAAAAGCAGTCATCTAGATCATACTTTTACTTTGTAGCCAAGAAAAAACATGAAATGTTATAGGAAGATCAGGGCCATTAAAAATTAAGAAAGCCATTGGAAAGCACTGTCTTCAAAGTAACTCTTCATGTGTGTAATAAAGTGTTACACTCTAATGCCACTTTTGTAGAGTTCACAGTGTAACTCAGGAAGGTGAAAACTCCAGAGAAGCTTATGAAGGTTTCAGGAATGTCAAGAACACTGGTGCAATAAACTGTGTTCTATGTAAATGGAGTCACCATGAGTGGAGAGATTTCAAAAGCTACCAGCAAATAAGTAAAAGGGACAGCAATGCAGCCTGCATCAGGAACAATTCCAGTGAGGGCACTATTCTGTAAGGAGACTCATTGCTGAAACACCCACTAGAATTTTAGCTGTAAGAATTCAAAAATTGATGGATAGCTCTCCCAAGCCAAGCATTTACCCCTTACTTTTTTCTTCTACCTAATGACTGGAGTTCCCAGTGAGCCCTTCTGAACCTTATGGAGATGGGCAACATCCTAGAAAAGGCAGAACAACACAGAAGGAGGAGGGTGGGTGCCTGAGTCTTAGACACCACTGAAATATTCTCTGTTTGATCCTACCCAGATTTTAAAAGCACAAGAGTAACATTTCATGTCAACAAAATCAGGAGAAAAAAACACAATGATTAACATTTTAGACATACACACACCCTGTATCTGTGCTCTTGGAAGGCTCTTGCTCTGGCTGTTTAAGTCTTCCATTCATTTATCGCTCATATTTTCTACAAATATCTTAGGTGATAGAGCAAAAATAGAGATCAAGACCTCAGGACTTATAGTTTAGTGTTTTGTAAGGGATATAGCAACTTCAAAATATTCCTCAATCCTTTGCTTCCTTCTTTAGGTTATTTACAGCCCTTGGCGAAGAGGTTGGCATTTTTATGGTGAGAGAGAAGTTATTTATTTGAGGCCTTTTGCTTGTGATGCAAAACTTGAATGGGTGTGCCAGATTCCAAAAGGTAAGTGGTGGCTGTTCTTTTACGAAACCCTTCCACATTAACATTGTCAATGCTGAGCTAGATGTACCTAAGAGAGCATTTTACTTTACAATAGTAATTTCTACAAGCCTATGAAATACCAGTAACATATTAAACTCTCTCCTGTCTGATTCCCACAATTAGAAGTCTAGCTTATTGAAATTTAGTGATACTATACTCTTTAATCATGAAAAAATTTGTACAGGAGATAAAATTTAACACTCATTTAGAGAAATTAGATTTTGGAATGAAAGATTAATAAAAGAAGAGATGTAATAAAGAAGATAATTTTAATTTATTTTGATGCAAATAAAACACAAAATGAAGATAATCTTAGGAAAAATGAGGTTGGAATAAAGAAATTAAAATTAAGTAGGTCCTTGTAAAACTTAGAAGCAATTTTCAGTTAACTCCGAAACTGCTCATACTTAATGTAAATTCAAATTCAGGAAACCCATTAGTTCATACATGCATATATTCATGCTTGTGTGTTGGTGGTGCTTTCCCAGAGGGGAAACTATGTTTTGTTATTCCTCATTGTTTGATTAAACCTGAAAAAGGAGCAAAGAAAAAGAAGTTTGGAAAACTTTGTGCATGTGATTAATTTGGACGATGTCTCTGGTTTGAAACATAGTGTAAGCCTCCCATTAGTCCGCCATTTATCTGCATGCTACAGAAAGCATTATCGTTACTTCCAAGATGATTTCATTACTACCTGCTACCCTGCCTCATTATTTAAAGATATTTAAAGGTTAGATATAGCTTCCTCAACACACAAAAGATCAGAAGTCTTTGACAAGATTACAGACAAGAAACCATGCATCGTTTCAACTGGCTTGTAGCATTATTAGTGGAAATAACACAAAGAAAACTGATTAAGTGAGAAAAAAACTGAAGATTCTGAGTATATATGTAATCCCAAGGACAATCTTCTGATGCCTTTGACCTCAGTGCCAAAGCAAAATTAATAACAGATATTTTCCCTTGTAATTTTTGAATTAAGCAAAGTATGCCTTTGACTTGAAATCATTTTGACTTTTGGGTGTGGTAAAAAGCAAGAGGGCAACACCTAGGAACCAGTGTCAGCTACCCTGTGCTTGGCACAGTCTAGATGCTTCCTTCAAGGTAACTGTAACCACACTGTCTGTGAACAGAGTCCATTTTTACATAGTAGAAAATTGAAGATCAGGGAGTTAAGCAGTTCTTCCAAAGTACCACAGTAGCAAAGAATATGAGGGCATTTGGACAAGGACCATCCAACTTCTAATCCCATAATTTTATGTAGTGTACTATATTTCTTGCGTCCATCCAGGAAATCTGAGTGATTTTTCTTATTTTTCTTCTCAGAAGGTTCAATACTTCTGACTCATTGTACTTTTTTTTTCCTAATAGTATTTTTGGAGTCAGGAAACTCTCCCACAGAACCCAAATTCCACTGGGTGAAAAAGTGGTTCTTGAGCAATCCCACCCTGCAGTGCTGATTATCTTGCTGCATATCACTTAGTGCTTCAACGTAATCCATGCAATAATCACCACTGACTTACTTGTACTTTCTAATTATTAACTAATCTTTGTCATTAGAGTCCTCCTTTGCAACTTGCATGATAAAAAGTAAATGCCAACAATATTTTATTAATATTTAGCAGGTTTGCCTTTTTGATTGCCACTGGAGCATTAACATAAGGCCTATAAAATTCAGCACGGTTGGCCATAACTTGAAACAGTTCAGTCAGGAATGGGATAAATCTCCACAGTATTGAGAGTCCTTCACATTAAAGGCCCTGCTTGTATTATGCCATGATCTGTAATTGGAAACTAAACTCACACAACTTACTTTCTTCCTTCCATAGGCAGCACTCCAAAGACACCGGACTGGTACAATCCAGGTGAGCTATGAAAACTGAAATCTAGCCAAAGATGCTTTTTATCTTTTTGGATAATGTATGTAGTTAGTTATTTAAGTGCCAGTTTCTTCTCTATCATATCTTCAAGTGAAATAAAACATCTCTAGACAAAGAAGGTGACTGGATGGTATGGGAAAAGGAAATGAAGCTGCATTTTCCTTCTGTATGAGAAGAGGACGCTGGCAGAGTTACTGGTTCAGAAATCCTCAGTTCCTTGCAGTCAGCACTATACCAGCCAGAGAGGGCTACCAGTAGTAATCCAGATGTGTTGCTATATAGTCAGCTTTCCATTACTGTAACAAAATACCCAAGATAATCAATTTGAAAAGAAGAAAGGTAACTGAGTATAGTGGCACTCAGCATGCTGAGGCAGAAGGATCATGAGTTTGGGACCAGCCTAGGCAACATAGTAAGACTTTGTCTCAAGAAAAGGTTCACTTTTTTGGAAGTTTTAGGTCATAGTCTGTTGTCTGTCCTGACTTGGGGCCAACACACTGGCAGGGGTGGTACAAACTGCTTACCTCACGACAGCTGAGAAGCAAAAGCGAGAAAGAGGAAGAACCATGGTCACAACACCTTTTTCAAGGACACACATCTCCAGAGAACCAGAAGACTTCACATAGACCCCACCTCTTAAAGGTTTCGCCATCTCCCAGTAGCATCTTCAACACACAGGCCTTTTTGGATAAGAGGGGACACTCACCCAAATGTTAGCAGGCACTCTGTAAATGACTGTGGACATTACCCCATGCTTCAAGAGTACAGTTTGGTTGGCACAATCATAACTCTGATCTCCCTTTTCTTTAGATCGTGCTGGTATTCATGGGCCTCCAGTTATAATTGAAGGAAGTGAATATTGGTTTGTTGCTGATCCTCACTTAAATTATGAAGAAGCTGTCCTGTACTGTGCTAGCAATCACAGCTTTCTTGCTACTGTGACATCTTTTACAGGACTAAAAGCCATCAAAAACAAAATAGCAAATGTAATTTAAAAGAATGCATTTTAAAATAGCTTTTCATTTCTGTTTATCCCATTTAAAAAATATTTTCAAAATCTTACAAAATCTGCAAAAGCATATTTGCCTCACAACATCTAAATCCATTGTTTCATGTTAGAGAAGTAAAATAGAATTGCTTAATGTTTTACAATATATGAGAGTAATAATAAATGTCATTTTATGAGATAAGTGTAAGTAGATAATATAAAAATCCTAATTCCCTATCATGTTTTTTACTAAAAGTTAACTTCGTATTTAAATTTCTGTTCCTACTAATAAGAAAGTTTATAAATCAGCTTTTGAAAAGAAATATAATTTGACATTTAAAAATATTTAAACTGTAATTAATTGCAAAAGCACTGTATGCTCAATTCATGTATCTATCTGATTAATATATGCCTATAATTATAGCAACTATCTTTTCTCTACCCAAAATAAGGACTGTGAATATACAAAATAGGGCCCATCAACTTACTTTTTTGGTGAAAGATCCTGGTTTGTGTAATTTTGAGACCAAAAGATGGAATGTCTGAAAATTTTAGTGATTTGTGGTTATAATAGTTAGACTGTTTAAAGCAAAACTTTACTAAGAAACTTAACACATTTAAGTATGAGTGTTTTGTTTGTTTTTCAGATATCTGATGTGGAACAGAAGTGGTGGGTGAGAACTAATGATCATCGAATAGATCGTCATTTCATGTAGTATGTAACATCGCAGATTCTGCCTTTGTAAATGTATCATGACAGGAAGCCTCAGATGCCTCTTAACTAAAAGGATTGCTTTTTATAAAGAGTTTTGAACATTAATCCATAAACTGCTTAGAGATAGCAAGTTTCTTTGCATGTTAGGGAAAAGTTGTACAGAATAGTGGCATTAACATTAAATTTAGAATTAAAATAGCATAGCAAAAAACAGAATGGAACATGTAATTACATGATGAGCTGTCTATCTCCCTTCTTTGCTTTCAGCTCACGACATCCATGGCACCATTTTCCAATGACATTTGGGGCGGAATGCTTGCACGTGTCTGCCAAGTCTTGGCTTATTGGTAAGATGAAGGCTGAACTTTTTAACATCGATTGTTTAATATGTGAATCTCAGATTCTATTACCAGTTTAATGTTGTTTTCCTCTTGATTACATGTTTGGTAGCTTTACCTTACTCTGATTTGTTGTTAATGACAATAACTCAAATTCCAAATGCAAATAAAGGCACTTTCAGCATGAATATTTAACCTTCCTTTATCCTAAAGCAGCTACTTAGCGATAAACTTACCACTTTCATAATTGTTAAGCAGATGAACAGTTTACAAAGGTGATTGAACAGTAACTTTAAAAGAAAGAGTATGTCCCTTTACCTCTCCTTAGACTTCTCTTTCAGTTCTCTACCTATTTCTTGCCATCACCCTTTGGGGTTGTTCTACATTTTTGTTTTTTGTTTTGTTGTGTTGTGCTGGGGACGGAACCCAGGGCTTTCTCCCTTATCTCATCCCCAGCTTTTTAATTTATGTTTTATTTTATTTTAAGACTGGTTCTTGCTAAGTTGCTAGATTGCCCAGGCTGGACTCTAATTTGTGAGTCTCCTGCTTTCGCCTCCCAGAGTTCTGGATATGAGCCACCACACCAGCTTGCCATCACTCTTTGGAAGGTGTGGTAATTACACCAGATGGGTGCTTTTCTTTTAAGGCAATATTTGTGTGCTATAACCTATTGATCTGATTAATAATAGAAGATAGACATGACTAAAGGGAAGATATTTCAACCTTTTGGGAAAGACTGATTCAGAGAGCCTTTCTCTGGGCATGTAGCTCAGTGACAAAATATGTGTTTGGCATGTCTATCTCGGGTAACAACAAAAATTAAAAAGAGCATTCTCTATTAATAGCTTGCTTTAAGGGCTGGGGATTTAGCTCAGTGACCCAAGTGCCTACCTGCAAGTGCATGACTGTGAATTTAATCCCCAATGCTGCAAAAGAAAAAACAAAAAAACAAAAAAAACTTGCTTTTATTTATTTATTTTTGGTATTGGGGATAGAACTCATGACCTCGCGCTTGCAAGGAGGCACTTGTGCCACTGAGCTAAGTCCTTGGCCCAATAACTTGCTTTTAAAATGTACCAAATGAAAATTCTCACTATTGCAATCCTGTTTTTCATTCTCAGACTTAAATAAACCAACAGACTGTAGAACCAAGTTGCCCTTCATCTGTGAAAAATACAATGTATCTTCATTAGAGAAATATAGTCCAAGTACTGCAGCTAAAGTACAATGTTCTGAGCCTTGGATCCCTTTTCAGAATAAGGTAAGAAAACAATTGCTTAAAAAAAAAAAAATTGCTACATTGCGCTTTCCTGGGTTGGTCCGCCTATGGCAGAAGGATGGCTCAGCAGATAACTTTGTTAAGCTAGCCTCTGCCTATAAGGTGTCCCATGTGATCCTCTGTTTTGAGAAATCATGGTGACAGCAAGGGTTAACTTTCAAGTTAGTCATGGCTGCAGGCCTTTCAAAGTACAGCATTTCCATTCTATGGCTCCCAACACTTAAATTGCTGAAGACCATCAGTCAATAGGTAGCAGTACAGTGAATAGACAGACTATCTCTATGGCACATAGCAAACTGTACTTTCTGGCCACAGCTTTCTCTTCCCCCTCTAGGCGAGTATCCAAGCATTTGATCTACCAATCAAATAGATCAGCATTTCCCAAACTACTCTTCAGAGACTACATATATACTACAAAATATTAATCAATGATTTTTGCCTCCAAGTGAGAATTTTATGATTATATAGGTTTGAGAAATACTACATTCTGTATCTGCCTCTTTGAAATGTATAATCTATATATGTATATTTATCTGTAAGGAGATGTGTTTGGCTGCTAAAATGAAATTGCCATAGTATGTTAAAACATTTATTCTTTTCACATAAAATAAATTTAAACGTAAGTAGATTGAGTTGGTATGGAAACTATGAGGTTTTCAAAATTAGGTTCTTTTGTTTTTTGGCCTGACATCCTTAATATAAGGCTTTCACATCATTCTTGGGAATATTCTAGAAGCCACCCAATGACTTTGCCTATATCTTCTTAGCCACTCTGGTCTGTAAGAAAACTGGAAAAGTTTTTGTAGGATTCTTCAAAGAACACAATTTGAGGCATACTGCTCTACATTTATGTGATTATAATTTAAAAGGAAAAGGTAAGAATGTATTTGGCAGCTGAAAACATTTGTATTAATTATGGGTGCATTCTGATTTTTCAAAATTAGGACAATCTCTAATTCCCAGGATACTAAGACCATGTTAATTCATGTAGTTCATACAAAGTTGAGTTAAAATATCCTGCCAAGAGAAAGAATCACACTTTCTTTTAAGATGTGTCTCTTGATATAGGTGTTACAGGGGGACATCAGAATCTTCAAATATGATATAAGGGAAATATTATAACTCCCAACCTGTTAGACATCTGATACTCCACATTTGTGTTCTCTAAAAATTGAAGAGTCAATTCTAGGAATAACAGAGGTTAAGAGCAGGAAGATATTTGTTGAGAGGAGAGAAAGCTCCTGTCAGAGGGGGCCTGAATGGGTTGTCTGGGGACCCCGCATTACAGGGAAATTTTATAGAGCAATACTCACGTGGGTAAACATGGGTTATAGCTATGACTAACCAATAAAGGTGCAAGTATAGTTGCTTAGATAAGAATGATCCAATGGGGAAACAAGTCACATAACAAGGGTGAATGGAAAGACCAACACTTTTTCTAGGAAATGATGGGTTCAGGGGTCTTGGTCACCCATGAGGGTACTAATGTCTACCTAGGCTTCATTAGGCCTGGTGTTTGTCTTTTGAGGAAGTATGCAGCCTGGTCACTTTGTCTTTTTCTTGAAGCCTGGTCTCTAACAGCTGTATCTCTGACCATGGTTGAGATGTGTTTCACCTTTGTCCTGGCTCTCTTGAGGGTCTGTCTGACTGCCTACAATATTTCTGCCTAGCTTAGCTGTCTATAATATAGGGTGGTGATGATTAAAAGCACATACTTTGATATCAGATGGAAGGGTCTAAATGCTGACCTTACCACTATATAGCTGTTTTTTTAGCAAGTTATTTAACTTTCCTGTACCTCAGTTTTCCCATTTGTTGTGAGAATTAAATTAGATAATTCTATAAAAACTACTTGGCACATAGGAAGTACTCATTAAATGGTAGATATTTTTAAAAATATGTGATGATGTGAAGACCATTCTGAATTTGTTTATACTGAGAATGTAAACCTGAATTCTTATGGTACTGCTTTGTAAATTTCCATACTTACAACAAATATTAACAGCCCTCAAAAAGATGAGGCATTTACTTCCTGTGTGAGATTCCTTGTGTCTGGAACCTTATGTTTCATGTGTGTCTTTGTTTGTAGTGCTTTCTGAAGATCACATCTAAGTCTCTTACATTTTCTCAAGCAAATGACCTCTGTCACTCCTATGGTGGGACTCTTCCTTCAGTGTTGAGCCAGAGTGAACAAGGTACTGAATTGTTCAAGAAACATATCTTATTCTGATCTGGAAACCAAGTTAGTTTTTGGAGGCTACAGAGAATTTACATACAAAAATAATCTTATTAAACTATTTTTTTTAACAGATGAAGTAAAAAGTTATCTTGATAGATAAGCACAAGGAGGACAGGGACATGGCTCAGAGCACTTGCTTAGCATATGCAAAGCCCTAGGCTCAATTTTTCAGGATGGAAAAATAAAAAGATATTCATTGACATTTTTAGTACTGCTTTCATTTCAAAAAGTCAAATGCTGTTTAAAAAATCTCTGTAATAGATTTTATTACATCCTTGCTCCCGAGTATGGAAGCTGATTTATGGATTGGTCTGCGGTGGACTGCTTATGAAAAGATAGGCAAATGGATGGATAACAGAGAGTTGACATACAACAACTTTCACCCATTGCTTGTTGGTTGGAGACTGAGAATGCCAGAAAATGTAAGTTTTTTTTTAATAAAAAATCTATATAGCTCCGTGAAATACCCAAATCTACCGTAAATTACTGGATTAGAACAAGGGACTATTGTTTAATTTTGTTTATCTGATATGTTCAGAACAGGCAAATTTATACAGAGAGAAAGTAGATTTGTGGTTGCCAGAAGCTAGGAAGAATGGAATGGTTGGGGGTACTAGCTATTGGGTATGAGGCTTCTTCTTAGAGTGAAATGTTCCATAATTGATTGGGATACTGATTGTACAACAACAGTACACACCATATACTATTAAGTATATACTCACAATGGGTACGTTTTATCTTGTATGAATTTTAGCTCAATAAAGCTGTTACAGGAAGAAAACCAGCACTTTGTAACTTTAGCTTTTAGGTAGATGATCTAGTTTTCACAGTAGCATCAGATTCAGCAGCACTTACTTCCCAACCATGTAAAACAAGTAGTGCATTGTGAATAGAAACAATTATAGGTGATTTATTTAACATTTGGTGGATATTGGTGGTCAATCCTGTCCCACGAGGCAAAAAGACAAAAATGGTGGTATGTGAAGAAGTCACAGGCATAATTTCTTGCTGACATTTTCTTCAGGGAGAAACTGGGGAAAGGAAGACATTATATTGACAGTAGTTATGCTGACACCATGATATTGTTGCCTACAGTTCTGTCTGTACTACTTTCTGAAAGCAGACCACCTTCTGCACCAAGGACCAATATTGAGGAATTAACATAAAACTCAAATTTTAAAAATATGTCCTAGATAATAATCAATTGAAGTTCCTAACACAATGTTTCTTCACTTGAGTTAGATGTGGGTGGCAAAGGGAATACTGAATTTTATGTAACAATATACAAAATAAGTATCAAAATAAGACCTCATGATGATAGAAAATGTGGAACTTGTAGGAGAATGAACACCCACACATATGCATTACAATGTCAGCCTTGATTCCACTTAATCTTAGGATAGTGGCTTTTAAACTTTCAGTCATAACCCATATTAAGAGATATATTTAAATTGGTATCCAGTAAATAGCCATAGATGTAATATTGCAATGAAAGTTTCGGGAAATAATACCTACCCTTAGAGGTTATACATCCTCATATTTTAATTCTGTTCTAGTCCATTTCATTCCATGTTCCTTTCCTATCATATCCTACTTGGTCTTATCCTATCCTATCTTATCCTATCCTATCGTATTTCATTATCAAAAATGTCAGCCAAGATAGATTGAACCAATTTTATGACCTACTAAATCAGTGTCAGACCATACTTGAGCCCTGATCCAGGGGATCATAATGAATACTTCAGCATTTTTTTCTTCTAGAGTTTTCTGTATGTTGTTTCCTTTACATAGATGATATTACAATATAAATACTAATATTCTCTACTTTTCTCACCTAATATTATAAATTTTTATGCTATTAAAAGATCTACTTGATAAGAATTTTAATGTTTGCACTTTATTTCTTGACAGGCCATCATTTACCTAACCAGTGCTGTATATTTAGTCTTTTATAACTGTGCAATCATAAATAATGCTGCGGTGAACATCTTTGTGTGTAATCACTGCTTATATCAGATTACCTCCTTAAGATACATTATGAAAAAGTTCTGCTTACCAAATTGCTTTCCAGAAAGGTTTGTGAGTTTATATTTCTGTCAGCAGTATATTCTAATTGCCTTTCTATGCTCACAAGCATATTAGTAATTTCTAATGTGCACTGATGCACATTAATATGTACCAGACACTCTTGTTAATGCATCACCTACATTATTTCTTTTGGTTTGCACAAAAACTATGAAATACCTATGGTATTCCTAACCCCAGCTTAGAAATGCAGAGACAGACATAGAGAGTCTGTCAGACTCTTGCCAGGGATCATGTAGCTTATCTATCTATGTAGAATTGAGACTTAAATTCAGGTCCTAGAGTTGGCAGAGCAGTGTTCTAATAAGCATTAGCTTTTTAAATTCTTGCTCATTTGATAGTTTAAGCAATATCATATTTGTTGATATTTCTTTGATTTATAATGAAAACAAATTTCCATAAATTAAATAATGTTTTTATTGAAGTGTGAATGTTCAAGTGTGTTGTTATTCTATGCAAATTTATCCGTCAAAGCCTCCCTATATTTCCAGTTGATTTTATGACTTTCTAAACATTTATTAGCTAACCCTGTGTTTCTTGCAAATATTTCCCTACATTTTTGAGTATTATTTTGAGTATTTCCTTACATTTTTGAGAACTAAGGTTTTAATTTTTTTTGGAATTTGTTCAGATCTATTTACTGTCTTTTTTTCACTTCATTGGTTTTAGTTTACATAGTCCATTGTGTAAATGTTAAATAAATGCATGCCTATATTTTGTTCTAGTTTTGTATTATACACTGCTTTTTTTCCTGATTCATGAATACTTAATGCTTTTTCCTGACCTTAACCACTTGTTCTAGTATCATTTATTGCATACTTATATTTGTTAAAGGCAATATAAGATGTCTATTTTATCACCTACAAAAAAGAATATTATATATGTGTGTATGAGATATATCCAGTCATGTGCTACATAATGACATTTCAGTCAGTATCATGTCACTTGTACATGTGAGCCCATAAGATTATAATGGAACTGAAAAAGTCCTCTCATCTGTTCACATTGTGGCCATTACAACGCTGCAGCATGACGCACTACTCATATGGTTATGGTGATACTGGTGTAAACAAACCTACTGTGCTGCCAGTCATATAAAGGTACAGCACGTGCAATTATACAGCACATGATGCCACTAGCAAATGACTATGTGTATGTTACTAGTTTATGTATTTACTATACACATTATTTTTATTTAATTAGCATGTTTGTGGTATATAGCAATTGCATTTGTTCTGGGAGATATATATATATATATATCACAAAACATGATCACATTTTGATCATTTTCAATATTCTTTCCTCTTATATGTACTCTTCCTTTGCTTCTTTCCTTATTTCCAAGAAATCTGTCTTCCTGATTCCTACCTTTTCTCCATTTTTTATCTTTAATATTTATATTTTTAATTTCTTATATAAGAGAAATCACGTGAATAGTTAACCCTTTGTATCTGACTTATTTCACTTAACACTGTGGTCTCAAATTCGATCCATTTTTTTCCTACAAATGATTTGAATTTATCCTTCTTTAAGGCCAAATGATGCTCCTCCATTGCATAATTATAGCACATATTCTTTATTTATTTGTCTATTGTTGGGCATCTAGGCTTCTTCAATAGTTTGGTAATTGTGAATTGTACCCCTATCTTTCTTCTTTTGGGAAACTATCCAGAAGAAGGATAGCTGGATCAAATGGAATTTCTATTTTTAGGGGTTTTTTAGAGTCTCTATACTAATTTCAATAATGGTTGTTCTAGTTTACATTGCCACCAACAATGTAGAAGAGTTCTTTGCTCCCGCATCCTCACCAGCATTTGTTGTTATTCTGTGTTTTTCATGATAGCCATTCTTACTGGGGTAAGATGGAAGCTCATTGTTTTTATTTGCATCTGCCTAATAGCTAAAGATGTTGAACATTTTTTTATATACTTATTTCCTGTTCATGTTTCTTTTTTTGACAAGTGCCTGTTCATTTCATTTGCTCATTTTTCATTGGGTCATTTGCTTTTGGGAGGGGCCTAAATTTTTTTAGTACTTTACATGTTGTAGATATTAGACATTCATCAGAAGATTAGTGGCAAACTTTTTCTTTCCTGCTGTAGAGTTTCTGTCTGCAGTTGATTCTTGGTATTATTTCTTGTAATATTGAAGTTCTGTTCAGAAAGTCTTTGCCTATGCCTATGTCTTCAAGTGTTTTTATCTTTTGGGTGTTTCAGTGTTTCTGTTTTTATATCTAGGTCTTTGATCTGTTTTTGTTTTATTTTAGTATGGGGTGAGGGATATAGATCTAGTTAATTCTACTGCACATGGATAGCCAGCACCATGTGTGAAAGAGGCTGTCCTTTGTCCAGCATTTGCTTCATAGCCCCTTTGTCAAAGATAGCTGAAAGTATATGGAATTGTTTCTGCATCATTTATTCTATTCCATTAGTCTGTGTGTCTGTTTTTTTGTGTCAGTAATGTGCTGCCTTTGTTAGTATAGCTTCTTGGTTTAACTTAAAATCTGAAACTATAGTGCTTCCCACTTTGCTCTTCTTGTTCAATATTGCTTTGGCCATTCTGGTACCTTCTGGTTCCATATAAATTTTAGGATTGTTCTTCTAGTTCTGTGAAGAATGTTGTTGATATTTTGGTTGGAATTGTCTAAAATCCATAGATAACTTTTGGTAATATGGCCATTTTAGCAAAATTAACTGTGTTTATTCAAAAATA
>RJWT010009984.1:0-24637 GCA_004365215.1 Cuniculus paca | reverse complement strand
TGCAAGGCAGGAAGCCCCCGCTGAGTTTTACAGATGAGGAAATTGGTACTCAGAGAAGGGTAGTTACATACCTGGGGTCACCAAATAAAGCAGGACAGGGATCCAATCCATGATACAATAAGAGCTATACATACGAACATTATGTGCACAAACCTTTGATAGGGGATAAAAAGAAACTGAACATCCCATCTCTTAGGCATCAGCTCTGCTTTAGTTACAAAGCCAAAACAAAAAGAAAGTCCAAAGCAGGATGCATACTATCAATTCCACCAAGCTATGGAGACAGTGGGGCCAATGGGGTTGGCGTCCTGGCTCAACAGAGACCTTGTGGTTGAGCATGTTTTATTGCATGCCGAAAACTGCAAGATAGCTCAGCCTCTGAAAACAAACATGATTTCAGGGCAAAAAGGAAGGAGGCCAAGAAGCTGTCCCTCCCATCTCCTGGGGAGAACACCCCATTGCAGGGAGGGCCCCACTGCCCGGGAAGTATCTCCAGTCGCCTCCTCAGCTCACGGTGCCCAGGGGAACCTCTATTTCTAAGTTACAGTCAGCCATTCAAATCACATTACACTGTAAGTGGATATACAAATTGTCAGCTCTAATGAAATTTAGGAGGAAGCAGTGGGAGAGGTAAAACACACTCAAAACTGGTTTCTTGGTTTTCAAGACCTGAATTCAAGTGGTTTAAACTGCTCCTCAAAAACAAGCATGGAGTATGGTTTCACTGCCAGCAAAGGGGCGCTGCCCCGAGAAGCTCTGCTTCCTGGCTTGCCCTGGAATTGCACCACAGCATAGACCTTGATCTGGATGTCCAGCTCCCCAGGGAAAGGGAGGATTATATTCATCTCTGCATCTAACAAAAGACCTGGCGTACACAGGTACTCAACAGACGTTGGCAGTAGAGGGATGCGTCCAGAGACGCCCAGGCTCAGCCTGGGTCCTGGAAGTCAGAAGAGGTGCTAGGAAAGGAAATCTACCTCTATGCCAGAAATTCCTATGTTAAAGACTCCTGTGGGCCAAGTGGTAGGGAAAATGCTGTCTTTCTGTCTGTGCTCTCTGCAAACACAAGACTAGGAGACAATGAGCTGAGCAGCACATTGAACTAACTAGAAAATTATCTGCCACTAAACAGTGCATAAAGCTGCTCTCTCCAGGGCAGAAGGGAGGGCTTACAGACTAGGATAATAATATAACACTTGTCATTTACTGAGGGATTGTGTATGGCCATCACTACACAAACCACTGCTTGTAATCCTCACAAAACCCCAGCAAGAGGATATGGTTGGCCCCTTTTACAAGGAGGAAAGGAAAGGTCCAGAAGGTCAAGAATCTTGGCCAAGATATTGCAGATGCTTCTGATTCCTAAGCCCTTTTTCCTATGGCCCTGCTCCACGCTCAATAAAGAACCTGGATCTGGTGTGGTGGGTGTATGCAGAAGGGAAGGAGGAGAATATGCCAAGTAGATGCATTCTGTCTGGATGTCCCCCCAAATCCTATGCAGTCATGGCGGGGTACTTTTCAGAGGCAGGTGAGATTGATTTATTGTCTAGTGCTGGGATTATGGGTGTGAATGCTACACCCACCCTAGGTTGGGTAGCCTATGTACAATATAAGGGACAGAAAGAGTCTTCTCTCACACTCCTCCCTTTTTGCTCTTGTTGCCTTTGCTGTCTTCTGCTACCATAAACTGTTGCTCTTCTGCCAGGCCACCTTGCCTTGGAGTCAGCTGACTATGGACTGAAACCTCCACAAACTGTGAGCTAAATAAACCTTTCCCTCTTTAACCTTGGATGTCAAGGATTTTGTCTCAGCAATGAGAGAAAAGTAGCCAACAGACTCTCCCTACGTCCTGGCAGTGCTGGACCAAAGCAATGTAGGCTAAATTTCATAAGGTTTTGTCTCACAACCAAAGATTGGGATTTAAGGTCCTATTGTCTACCTCAATATGAGATCTGCCCCTTGCAACGTAATTGTGCAGAACAATACAACAGACTCGTTCATGTGACCCTTTCCAAACTATCATGAAAGTATTGTAGAATAAGGCCCAGAGAAGACAAAGAAGTTGTCCGAAGTCAGTGTGGCACCAAGATACAGACAGTGAAATTGTTTTAGGGCTGGTCACAAAGTCTGTGTCCAGGACTCTCTCAGCCGCAGCTTGTGTACAGGGTAAACCTCCTTGGCTGGCACCACAGGGGTGTCCCATGGCACAGGTGTGAGGCGCTCTCAGGTGAAGTATGCTGCAGGTCTCCAGGTCAGGATAAAAATCTTAGGTCTCTGGCCTTCCTCTTTGTCCTCCCAGTGCCTTGAGGCACCCTGACCTCATGGATGAAGCAAGGGCTACACAGGATAAGCAGACACACCCGGACTTGCCTTCTCCTGGCTCTGTGGTTTGAAGAGAGAGTCTCACTCTTCTGGGGCTTCTATTTCCTCATCAGTAACAAGGAGAGTGACATTTCCTTTTATAGGAGACTATGGGATCAAATGAAGTATTGTGAGTAGAAATATCTTACACCAAGCTGGGTAGATGTAAGTCTTTAGTAAATGGGAGCCAATAATAGGCCAATGAGCCTTATTATTTCCATTTACAGAAGAGGAAACAGCGGCCCAGAGGAAGTTTAGTGCTGCTAAAAGGACATAGCTTGCAGCCCCCAGGACATGCTGTGGCTCCAGGAATGGGCACGCCCGGGACGCCCAAGCCAGGGTAAGGGCATTGGCCTTTCCTCCTGGCAGCATGGCCTCTTAGCCCTCCTCGGCCCCACAGGCCTGCTCTGTATGGAGGTGAGTCCCCACCCTGCCCCTACTCTTGCTGAGGTCTCTCCTGACGCCTGGGAAAGCATCCTGCAGCCTTTCCCATGAAGGGGGAGGAGTCGACAAGTCTGAGCTGAGGCTACACCCCTCCTCCACCTCTCCACCCTCTGCTTCCCCAACTGGAACCTCATTGGGAACCCTTAGGAGCCCCCTCCCAGTGCCTTGTAGGGAGGACCCTGCAATTTGCTGAATCAGGGAAGCTCATGAGTCACTGAAAGCTGATGATGAGGCGACTGGTTTCTTTCTAATGCCAGGGAAGGCTACTGTCTTCATCCCTACTACTGCTGGGCCACATACTCCATGTCAGGCCCTTTGCTTGTGGGATTAGTAGTCCTCACCATTATCCTATGACAGTACCATAACTTCATATTACAAATGAAAATACCAAAGCCCAGAGAGGTTAAGTAAGTGGCAAAGGACACAGAGCCTGGAGCCAGATTTTTTAAAATTGTAAATAACTTTGTCCTTCCTTCTGAACCGTGTGTATGGTGGGTTCGTAGGGTGGGAGAAGGAATTCTACTACTGCAGCTATACTAGAGAGGGGAGGTTGAGCACCACTATACACCAGGACCTTAACCCAGAGGTACACTGCGCCAATATGGCCACGGCAGTATCTCCCATCCCACGCACATGTGCCTCTGCACTCTGATTTTGCCAGTCTTGTCCGGTTGAAAGGTGGAGTTGTTGTGCCACCCCTCTGACCTTGGGCTGTCCTCAGCCTTGCTTTGACTAGGGGAGTGCATGAAAGCAGTACCATGCACAATATCTTCCAAGTCTAGGCCTCCAGTATTCCCAGCCTCCCCTTTCTGGAATGTGGTATCATGCATGATGGGAGAGAGTCCAGCTGGCCACCCTAACATGAGTGACCATATTGTGATGAAGGCCCAGCCAATGGCCAGAACAAACTGCTGGTGTGTGGAGGCCTGGGCAACTTGGATACATCTTGAGCTGTCCATACTCATCAGCAAAAGGCCTCTTTTATTCCAATAGTCAGGGTATCTCCCAGCCACCCAGGAAAACAGGCCTCATTCCATCCGAGGAGGCCCTTGCCCAGATTTTGGCCCAACTCACCTGGAGGGAAGCCTGTCCTGGAAGACTACCACACGGACAAAGCCAGAGCACCAACTTCTGGTGCACAGATGGGCTCTGGGGTCAGACTTCAGCTCTCCAAATTTCCATTTTGCCACCTACAAAATGAGTGTCAAAGAACCATCTAAGGAGATTCTTGAGAATCCTCTAAAGTAGGATGAAAGATGAAACCCTCAGCGAGGGTCAGGCAGGAATAAGCACTTGTCACATATTACCTTCTGTAACACTTTTATTTTTTTAGCTAGTACAGTTTAGATTTGTCTGCAGGTGGTGGTCAGAGGACAGCTGGCTCTTCTCTTTCCTTTATTTGCCACTTCTGCACTTTATACCTTCTGTTTCTCCTATTTCCACCCTCATCCTGTTTCCTTCTCTTTCTTCCTCCTGCCACGCTTTGGTCCCTGTCTCAGGACCCCCTTCAGTGCCTCCCAGAGCACACACTTCCCCATCTCACCGCCCAGATTGTGAAGGAGATCTCCAGCATGTCACCAGGGAGCGTTCCCTGTCAACACTAGCCCACATCATGCTAGATCTCAAGAGAGCACAGCCAGAGAGGGTGCTTCCAGCCCCGCTTTCCAACTCACCCAGTGGGAGGTAACAGGTGTCACAAACTCCAGGTTCAACAGCAGGTTCCGTCCCGCTGCTCTTTGATTATAGTGCTGCCAATATGCTAATAAACTTCCTACATCTCTCAGCAGGACCCTGATCCATCACTCACCATCTCCCGAACTTGTTTGGCCATGAAATGCTTCTCGTTGAGCTTCTCTGGGTCTGTGAGTGATGGCTCTTTAGAAGCTGCAGCTCAACAAAAAAGCACAAAGAATGGAGCTCATGTTTATTTGGCTATGTGGTTAGGAAAATTTAGCTGGTGATTTACTGCCTTTGCTTTTAAAGCTAATTCTATCTTTTATTAAATTGCTGCTATTGTTTGGCGCTGGGGCTAGCCTTCTGTGGGTTATGTTGTGTCATTTAAATACCAACCCTAATTGAGTGGTTGCTTTCATGCCCAAGTCCCACTTGAGGACACTAACATCAGAGAGGATCAAGAATTTGCTCAAGGCCACACTGCAGGTGAATGTTAGGGCCAAAACTGGGACAGGCTATGCTTTTCATGCACTCGTTAAATATTTATTGAGTTGTCGTAATATGTTAGGCATTTCTTTGCTCTGAAATAATTTTTTTTTTTTGGTGATTCGTTTTATTTCTTTGTTCTAACCTCACTGGTTAGTGTGTAAGTGCACACATTTTGGGTTTAGACCAGTGGTTTTCACCTGGGGTGATTTTGCTCCCCAGAGGACAGTCGGCAATGTCTGTAGACATTTTGGGTGTCACGGTGGGAAGGTGCTCATGGCATTTAGTGGGTAGAGGCTAAACATCCTTGGGTTGGAAGAGAGCCTCCACATTACAGGATTATTCAACCCAAATATCAAGAGTGCAAAGCGAAGAAACCTTGACTGAGAAAAACAACAACACTGTTAAAAACCATCACAAATGCAAAAGCTTGTAGGGGCCAAGTTAGGTGACATAAATGACGACCTACGTGGAGACACCCGGCCCTGTCCAAAAGGAAAAAAAGGCTGCTTGAATTTGGCTGGTTGTTGCTACACGAGACTTGGAACAAACACACTTAAGTGGCCAGCTCTTCCCATTTTTCAATCCAGAAACACAAATGTTAATGTGAAAATACTGTACTCCTCGTTTAAACATTGGCAGCTAATTTGAGTATTTTTTAATGCTATGTGAATCTAAGGGTAGCACATCTGGAGGACTTGGAAGGATGACATAGAAGGCAGGACACAAGTCTGCAGCCTCCCACGGGGTGCCTTCCCTAAAGCCCTATCCTTATCCTCTTTCTCCCCCAGCCTGTTTATTGAACTCTTCAAGCATAGTAAAGCCTGCTCAAAACGCCTATTTATCTTCACGACAACCTTAAGAGACAAGCAGATGCTCCCATTGTAAAGACAAAGGTCCAGAGCGCAGAGAGGTTATGCGACCTTTACAAGGGGAATGATGAGTGGCGGTATTGGTGTCTGACCCCAAAGCATCTGGCCCCAGAACTTACCTTCTTCGCTACTACGTCAACTTGTTCCAGAGACAATGCTAGATCTCCACATCCTAGCCGGTGAAACTCACAAGCGAGTTCTCTCCCTTGTCAGGCAATCAGTCCCCCGCTGGGGTCAACCTGGACTCCCCAAATGCTCCAAACCTTGGCATCCTCCATCTGAAACCCAGGTTTTCTCCTGCTGGGGATTTCGTTCCCCAAGGGACTGTGGGCAATGTCTAGAGACATTTGGCCAGCACAGGTAGACCGTTGACACTGGCATCTAGTGAGCCCAGGATATTGCTAAACACCACAAAGGACAAGTCTCTGCGACAAAGAGTGGTTTGGCCTAAAATGTCAATGGTGCCAAAATGACATTAGAAACTCACTGGCAACCACTGCAAAATGGAAAAGACAACAAGCAGAATAGTCTAGGTGATCTGGTCTGTTCTGCATCTCAGACATCATTTACTTTTCTCCCCAGAGCACTCTGTCTTCCTTTGCCCTGGAATTTTGTGGTAATTCCATTTCTCTGTACAAGCTGTCTACTCTGTGGAATAACCTCCGATATAACTCTTACGCATTAACAGCAGCAGAGCAAGTAAGAAATGGAAAAATCAGCAATTGATAGAAGAAAATGAGCATTAGAGTACAAAATAAATCCTTGACATTCAAGCATAATATTGTCTACATGCCTGAAATATTAGTGTTTTTTCTGGATCCTTTAAGCCAGTGATGGCAAACCCTTTAGAGCTTTCAATGATACAAACAGCCTGCAGCAGCCCACATGCCATACGTTCGCCACCACTGAACCCTAACCCAAGCCCCACCAAACCTGCATGCACACACTTCTCTGCTAAACACATACACATGACTGCACTGGATTTCATAAAACGATTTTAATAGAAAAGTACAAGATACGAATAAAAATAAATAATCTTTCTCTCGTTTCTAGCCCAACAAATTGTACACTGCATATAAAAATGGTCTAAAATGCAATTTCCTCCATTGTTTTTTGCCTTGGAAATACTGAGACAGCATTTTCATTTAACCTTCTAGATTCAAAATGATACATTTTTTTAAAAAAAAATCATACCAATCTTTAATTACTCTACATCCATGTTTTAAAGTTGGTTAACAAGATATTTCCCTAAAACATTATTAAATCATCAGATTTAAAGTTTGTGTCCATAGGTAAGCCATAAGATCTCATTTCTAAGTTTCAACTCCTATGTCTCTGTTTCCTGAATTAAAAATATGTTTCATCATCTTCTTTTCAAAACATGACATCATATTTTTACCATTCGATAGAGGGGAGACTAGAAAATACTTTTTAAAAAATAAATACGTTAACGTATACATTACAGTACTAATGCAGTATTTCAGACCTGCACCTTGGTGGTCATCTGCATTCAATATGTGCTTCATGTTACAAGCGCCTGTTCAAGCCTTGTACTCATTGCTCCTGTGAGCCCTTCGGTCTTTGGGGGCTGCTTTTGTGATCAGCTCCAGGGAGTCAGCCAGTACTAGTCTTCCACATGGAGGACCTAGCACCCTACTCCCACAGCATATCTGATCATGCCAGTGGCTTGAAAGAGTTTGCAGAAACCAACTGAAAACTGATCTTGGTGAAGTCATGAGCTGGAAGGCTCAAACCTCCATGGTGCCAGCCTCAGGTGGCCAAGGAGCTCAAAGAACTGAACAGAGAAACGGGCCTGGAGCGGAAAACCCTTTTTACGTGAGCCCATAATGGCTACTTTGAACGTGGCTCTATTTGTCGTTGCCTGTGTGTACGTGTTTTAGTTAATTTTCCATACTGGGAAGATTTTGAATGTACTCGAGGATGAGAAGAAAAAATATGCTGACACTGCTACATCTAATATATGTTTTTGTAATAAAGAACACTGGTCAATATACAACTCAGGAAAAACTGAACCAGATGTGAGTCCTAGAACCACAGCGTTTGAATTTGCCCAGAAACGCTATTTTAAACACTGTATATGTTGATCTACTGTTTTTGTTTTTTTTTTTAAATAATGTATTCTTGGCATCCTTAAGAGGTTTCAATGTGTTACAAGGTCATCTGGAAAGAAAAAAGCAAAGGGCCAAAGGATCAATCAGAGCAGACTGCCAGCCTCAGTGCACGTTTTCATAAAGCACAAGCACTCACACGAATTGCACTTAACACAACAAACCTTTAGTTTCCAAAGTTTTCATTCTCTGTGAACTGAGGTTTTCTTTTCCTAAAAGCAGCTTTCCAAGGGGCAGAAGAGTATCACGCGTGGTCCACAGTGAATTCAAAGACAGAGGTGCAATTGTTGCAGTGGTAAACACAAAGACACATTTTGGGGCGGGTGGGGGGGCTAAAACTCTGGTCACGGATAAAAGTATGTGCCTTTTTAGCTCTTCTCTGGGATGTTACAATAGCAACACGCTCTAAAACAATTAAGTTTCATGCATAATGCTAAAAGAATGTGAGCAATCCTACAACCAGCTTTAAGCCATCTGCTTGATTTTTTTTTTTAGGATCATATATAGGAAAAGAGAATTCCCCTTTTGTTCTGCTACATATAGAAATCCTTTGAAGCTTCCAAATAGCTTGGTTTTTGTAAAATTCTCCACTCTTCCATTATTTTAACATGTAGTTATCCTAAGCTAGCTCTCACAACTTCTCCAAAAATCTCTGTGTGAATTCTCTAAAGGACAACTAAAACCACTTACCAATATACAAGTAACATTTTATTTTATATTCTATCTTCCATTGGCATAAGCCTCTCAATGTTTGTTTTTAAACCAGTGAAATATACAAATCACACAAGACAGAAATATGTACATTTAAAGTACAGAATAAAGGCCATAGAAGATATACATAATATCTGAATGACACATAGAATATTTTACATTAAATAGTTTCTTTTAAAAGCTAGGATTGTTAAACTCAACTCTGTTCATAAACATGAATCACTAAAAAGGAACACAATCTGATTTCGCAAATAAAAAAAAAGTACTTCATGGTTTTTGTAGAATAAAAACCAAAAAAGTGACATTTTAAACTCAATAGTGCTTTTTAATTTCAAGATCTTTTGCTTGCAATTCACTGCAGCTGAGGGGAAGTGAACACCCTTGTGCAATAAATTAAGAGCTACATGGCTGGGGTGATATGAAGGCCACCAAGCCTATGAAGGGAACAGGAGATTTGCAGTTTTACAAACCCTTAAAACAATGACCATCTGAGATAAGAATGCATTTGATAGCACTTTGGGGAAAGAGGTGTCCTTGTTTTAAAAATTTGTTAAACTAGCTATCTATTCAGTGAACTGGTTCCCCCTGAGGGACTCAAACAAGTACCAGATCCAACAGGCACCCGTTTCCACTCTGTGGAACACACTAAGCACAGCGAGATGCTCCTAGGTTGTATCTACTAATGGCCATGACTGTGACGAACAAATAATGCCCTCTCCACAGAGAACACAGAAAGGGAAGCTGGAGGCGAGGGTGTGGGCAGGTCAGAGAAAAGCAATCTTCAACCCAACATGCATGTCAGTGAATCAGACTGCCGAGCTTCCTCAGAAACAAGTTTCCTGGTGCTCAGGGTATGACTCCAGCAGGGCCACAGGCCAAACACAAGACTCAAAACACATTTGGAAAAATCCCAACTGGACTGCAGAGAAAGACGACAATGCTCCAGATAGAAACAAGCCCAGAGTAAACTGCAACTATAAATCCTGGCTGCACTGAGATATAATTATATTTATATTTATATATGTATATATATTATATATATGATATGTACAAAAGACTTGAGATATCAGGCACCATTAAACCACATCGCTCCCTTATAAATGCAACTGCTCCAGTACATTAGGAACAGTTCGAGGGTGCACCTGCAGTATAACTGGAAAAGCACAAGTGGATGGATGGATAGTCTAAACACAGGATTCTAACAGCGAAACACAGCCACGCCTCTGTTAGCTAAGTAATGTCATCAAAGCCTAAGAAGTTACTGTGTTTCAGAGTAAAAGATGTAGGGGAAAAAAATCCCTAAGTAGCAAACTATTTTCCAGAACTTCTCATGTTTCATTTCCTGTCCTACAATCAAAGGGGACCCAGCAGAGCTGCCGTTTGGAAGCGTGGCCAGCATCACATCATGGCACAGAGGGAACAGAGAGGGCGTGGGGCCAGTTAGGGAAGTGGGTTTCACTTTTTTCCTCAGTTGGGTTTTTCTGCTCTGCATGCAATCATCTTGATGTTTGGGCTGAAGATGTGTGCATGGAATTCAGGTATTATTTCCATTAGCATTTGTGAATCAAGTGCTATCTCTAAGACAATGACAAGATATTGCTCTTTATAGTCAACCCAACACATCCCTCCCAAACAAAAGCCTGGTATCCAGAATCATTTGGGGGTAACACCTTCAAATCTTCATCCAGCAGATTTCAAATTTTCTAATTTCTGGGGACTTTTCTGCTCCCTCAGGTTTTTACTTAGCTGCTCTCCAAGTTTCCTAAGCTACTAGAACAGAGATGATCTGCAGATGGGATATTCGAGAAGAATGCAACACATACTACACCTGTTTTTCTTTGAAGAGATGACATGCTTGTTCTTATATTTTAAACCATAATTTTGAAAATATGAAAAGCAAGCTGACAGCCCCTAGGAAACTGGGTCACTCTCATTTTGTGTTTTTGTTTTGTTTTCTCAAGACTTTTTTATCTTGCACCAGAGCATTTAGAGTTCCTTTTAGTCATAGAAGCTGAATCATGCACGCATTTGTACCACTCCGCTCCAGCTGGATCCTGCCCATCCCAGATGACTGCATAGCTAAGAGAAATACGTGTTACCTTTACCTTCTGGACATGTGCTACATCCACACAGCTAGGTCAGGGTGTGCGATATTTCCCTCTCATCCTATACTATCAGAAGAAGCCTTGTATTATTACATTTTCAAAGATCCACAAAATAAATATTTTTCTTGGTTCCCACCCCCATTATTGCCAAATAATAATTATAATATTAATAATAAACCACAGAGTTCTTAGATGGTAACAGAAAAAAAAATACGGTTCCGGTTGCAATTCTTGAGGAAAAATAAAAATATTTTTAAAAAGAAGAACCAGAATCACTGTAGTTTCTATAAATAAGTGGGTCCTGGGCATGGGACTGGGTGACAGGTGCGCACCCACTATTTGCACACAAACTGGTCCACGACCTCGGTGCATTTCTTGCACTTGACATAGCAGCACCAGTGGAACTTGCAGTGGCAGCGCTCGGTCTGCACCGTCTTGAACTGGTCATAGCCACGGCCGCAGCACATGAGCTCGCAGCCGTCCATGCCCTCCGAGGTCTTGTTGCATAGGCGGCCCTGTGTGCCCAGGGAGCCTGTGCTCTCGTTTCGCACGCAGTAGTCAGGGCTGGGGTCGATGTAGACTAGGTCCTGCGTGGTGGGTGAGTTGAAGCGGCTGTTGACCTGCACCAGCTTGCCGCGGCTGTTGAGCCGCATGGCTGCCGCGCTGTCGTATTTCTCCTTCAGCGCATCGCCCACCTTGCGGAAGTCCGCTAGCTGCAGCCAGCACGTCTTGAGGCTGCAGGAGCCGGACACCCCATGGCATTTGCAGGCCACATCGGCCAAATTGTACACCGTCTGCGGGGAAACAGATCTAGTCAGTATACAAACTCAAGGAGGACCCAAGATGCAGGCACAGACTATGTTACCAAGGCTCCCGTCCCTCTTCTCCATAGAGACATGCCCACCAGCTGCGTAAGGGGCTGTTTTATTTTACTCTCTACTACCAGACGTCTTGTGTTGCCTTCTTTTAAAAACTACAAAGGGGCCGGGGATATAGCTCAGCAGTGCTGCGCCTGCCTGGCAAACATGAGGTCCTGAGTTTGATTCCAGATACAAAAAAAAAAAAAAAAGACTAAAAACCCTACAAAATAAATATGCTGTTAGCCACTCATTAACCTCCATGCAGTTTTTAGATGGAAACAGGAAGAAAATAAATCATTCCAGTTACCTCTTCTTTTGCAGGGAAACATTAGCAGAAACACAGGAACATGTGTCCTATAGATTGTTCACATTTCCTTTCCTGAGGTCAGACTATGAAGGGCATGCTATTATCACTCCCATTTCACAGACAAAGAAAGTGAGGCCCAGAGAGATAAGTTCTTACTCTAACCACTGCAAAGTGGGGTACCAGGATTTGAAGCCAGGTAGTTGGGTCTCCAAGTCCATGCTCAGTGGCTTGACCCTGGGTACCCAGCTGGTAAGTATAGAGCTGGGAAGGGGTCCGGCCCCAGTGGGATGAGGGTTCAAATCTTTCTCCACTCCTACGCTTATTGCTGTGCGCTAGATTCTGCCCTGAAACCATTCCACTCTTGATCTCAATGAATTACTCCAGCAGCTTCGCAATGTGTGCTGGATTAGAAGACAATGACACAGAGACAATAGGTGGCCTGCACAAGACATGCAGCTAGAATGCGGGGAAACTGGATCTCAAGGGCCCTCACTTCTGCTTCCTGCACAGTCCCTGCCTTGCTGATGGCCTCCCTGGGCCAAGAGCATCTGCCCTGGAACCAGGCAGATATGCATTCTGCTCCTAGCTCTGCCCTTGAACTTTGAGAACCAGCTGCATCTAAGTTTCCGTTTTCCTCTGGAAAGGGGACTGTGAGGTACTAACCTCCCAGCACCGTTAGAAGGATAAAATTAGGGGAGGCATGGAAAGTGCTTGGCATGAAGGCACATTCAGTAAGTCTGGTCTCTCTCCAGGGTGATGGGGGCATGGTGTCTGGGTTGTTGCCCAGTAGCAACAGCCTTCTGGTAGCAGCGCCCGTGGGTCTGGCCCCACAGCACTGGGCCCAGCAGTCTGGGAGGTAGTGGTTGCCTATTTATAGTCCCTACTGCCCACAGCTCCCCACTGCCCAGAGTCCCTACTGTCAGCAACCTTCCAGAGTCCACATCGGGTGGGTGTGCTGAGCAAGGCCTGTCAGGAACCTGGAGGCCACATTCACCCAGACAGTTACCTCCTTCCTCCAGGGATTCCTAAGGGCTTTCTTTTCAAAGAGGCCAAAGTGTACTCTCTTGGCATAAAGACTTTCATGTTCTCGGCTAGTCTGAAGAAGGTTCTGCAAACATATTTAACCTCTGCTCCCCTTTGAGGAAAATAAAAAGCTAATCCCCTGAAGAAATTCTAATATGATTTCCTGGCAAAGGGCCCATTTCCCACACTACCCCCACCATCCCAGAGAAAAGCTGTCTCCTACGTAACCCCAGCCTCTAGGGTCCGCACTCAGCTCACGGCTCCAATGCAGACATTAAGTGAACTGATAGTATCGGGAGTGCTTTCCAAATTCTCCTAAGTCCTCTCTCAGCAGGTAGAGTCCCTTCGCCCTCTCTCCTTGATTGTCAAGCCCCTGATGATTTGTTAAGCACAGAAGTGTTAAGAAAGTACAATGCTGGCTGACAGGGCTGTGGGCACGGGCCTGGACACAGCACACCTCTGCCCTGGAGACCCGCGTCCCTGACCAGGGCGGGAGCCAGCTCTTACAGGTCCAGAGCCGGGGTCTGACCACGTGGCCCAGCGACAGCCACCATCCAGAGAGTCAACCCACCCTGCAAGTACCACAGTAGGAGGCACCTGGGAGGAGAGAGGCCACAGCTCCCCTGCAGTCATTATCTGAGCCCTCGGGGCAGCACAAGCAAAACTTTGCAGTTTAATACTTCCTGACACCTCAAAGTATTGAACATCAAATCTGAGGAGTGGATTAGTTAGCCGGAATTACCTACACAATCTGTGACTTTTCCAGGTACATCCCTTACATCATAATGTTTAATAATTGAATTATCATTTCCCAAGCACTTCCTGCTGGTCAACACTAAACCAAATCCTCAGATGGATTCAAATATTACTTTGTAGGTTAGATAGAGGCGAGATTTGGCAATTTTGTATGGTCGAGGCCACTCCATGATCTCACTTGGTTCTCCCAGTAACCCCAACTGAGAGTTCCTGTCACGGTCACTAACACATGGAAATGTAGAAACTGAGGCCCAGAAACCCACAGGAACACAGAGAAGTGGATTGCAAGCCACATTTCTCTCAACCCAAAACCTCTAGCTCTTCACCGCTAGTCTATGCGGCATGAGTGTAATGCGAGTGACCCTAGGCTTATATTTCAATCCATTCATTTTCTTCCAAAGACACGGAGTAGTTTTCTTGGCCTCAGTTTCCCAGTTTCTGAAATGAGGGTATAGGACCAAAAGTCCTATGGCTCTGTCCAGTACTTTATGGTCTACTCTGTGATTATCTTCCTTTTTCCCTCACCCTAAAATACAGAAGAGTGAAATCCCTGACCAGAAAATTCCTGGCACCTACCTTGGGTTCTGTGAAAAAATAATCTCCCTGGTTTTCAGTGCTGCCAAAGTTAAGTTTTCACCCCTTCATTTTAAAGCAGCCATAAAGTGCCATGTGTTGAACCGTAGGGGAAAAAGGGGGGTCTTTTTAACTACTGTGGAGTAACTTTTCATATCCCCGCCAAGGGAAGGAAGAGGGGACCCAGGAGACTCGGCAGGGCTGAGGGCTGTCCTGTCTGGGCGCTGCCGTAGCTCTCTCCCCTCCAGAGACCCCTGGCCAGGGGTCTGACCGTCAGACCTATAAAACTGCTCACTGCTAAAAATGCTGTTGCTTTCTTAGAAAATCTCTTTTTAAAACCTTCACTCTCTCAGACATAATGACATCTGGAGGGCAAAGAGAGAGAGAGAGAGAAAGAGAGAAGCTGGGGTGAGGTCCTTCCCAGCAGGGCCCCCATTAGGATGAGGATTAATTCTCTCTCACAAATGGGGGGGGGCTCAATGTTCCATAGAAAGAGGGGAAGAGCTGTTAACACTGCTATTTGTATTTCTGGGCTCTATTAGCCAACAGCACCGGCGACTGGCTAAAAAGCCAGCGAAAGACCTTTCTCAGGCACCTAGACTGGGCTCCGGGAGGACAACTCAGGCCTGGGTGGGCTTCCTGGCTGTGCACCCTTCTCCAAAGAGGACCCTGGGAAGAGACTGGACAGACAGACGAGAGAAGAGGGAAGGAAAGGGAGGGGAGGGAAAAGGGAAGGGAAGGAGGAAGGGAGAGGAAGAGGCTGAAACAGGGAGCGGAAGAATATTCTTTAAGGCAGGAAAGAGGAGGAAGAGATGGATGAGGGGAGACAGGAAGAGAGGCCAGGACAGAAAGGGCTTTGGCGGGGCCAAGCCCAGGGCGGACTCACCCTGCGGCCCGCCTCGTTGTTGTGCAGGTTCATGAGGATGCGCGCGCTCTCGTAGGAGCCCTTGGCGTGGATGCGCTCCCGCTCGCGCGCGTCCACGAACTCCTTGGCGAAGCGGTAGCCGTAGTCGATGTTGTCGCCGCAGCCGCCCCACAGCCAGTCCCGCGGCAGGTCCTTGGGGCGCGCGGCGCGGCTGCAGCCGCAGGTGGACAGCTCGCCCTCGCGGCACGCGCGGCTCATGGCGTTCACCACGCCCGCGGCGCTCACCGCGTAGGTGAAGGCGGTCTCGCGGCTGCCTGCGGGCAAGGACGCGGGGTCACCGGCCTGCTGGGGTGCGGGGAGTCCAACGCACACCAGCCCTGGGCCCTCCCAGGAGAGCGGAGTGCAGGCTGAGCACTTCCGGTCTGCACCCCAAGGGAGGAGACTGCGGGAAGAGGGCTGGGTGATCCCCTGGCCCGACACACGTGCCATGCAGACCCCAGGCCCTGCTGGTGGGCAGGGCAAGCCCCTGACAGGCCAGCTCTGGGCTCACTGGGGATGGCAGAGGACGTTCCTGGGGTGCACCTGAGCCCTCCTGAGGCTGGGGGACTTGGAGAGCTCCAGCACACTGCAGCCCCTAGAGGAGGGCAGGCAGAGAAAGCTCACGCTTCCGCCCCATGGGCCCCATCCCTCACCTCCACCCAGGCCCTGGGCCCACCTTGCCAGAAGCCACAGGGAGCAACAAATCACAAAGGAGAAGCAGATACTTGGTGTTTTTTCTCTGACATTCCTGGGCCTAAGGCGGCTCTCTAGCAGTGCTGGATTGATTTTCTCTACAACTTTTTGAAGATATTCAGAACTTATATCCAAAAATGCACATGAAAGAAGTCATTGAAGGAAAACTCAGAATCAGAGTAGATGTCTTTACCCTCATTCTTAGATTTGATATTATTTTCATTCTGAGCAGCAGGAGCAATGAATTTTTTAGGCTCAGAGCCTCTGAAAGTCTTAAGGTTGCAATGTGAGCCGGTCACTGCCCACACTGGTGCTGGCCACACTGGTGCTGGCCCACCCTCCTTTGGCTGTTGTAACCTCTCCTTCCTCTTCCAACATGTGGCACAGTCTGTCCCTGCACAAGGCCCTTTCCTTTCCCTTGGGACAGTTCCAACCTGTTCATAGAGAGGCCTAAATGAAATTTGCTTTTTCTTAAATCCCAAGCTGACTGGGCTAGTACTTCTCACTCAAAAATGTGAGTGTCCACTCTTCAAACAGGCTGCTTGTTCTTTAATGCCAGTTCGGCCACCATCCCTGCTCCTTGACCTCACTCCTGCCCACCAGCACCCTGACCCACAGACTTGGCCTCAAAGTATTAAAATGACACCAAGAAGGAGAAAGAAAATCTAGAGAAGGGGAGGGGAGAGTTTTTTCTTCTTCCTCAGTGTCAGCAAAGAATATCTCTCTGTAACACAGTTATGGGAGCCTTATTTGTAAGGAGAAAAATGCAGGTGATCGTCAGAGACAACCTTAAATTCCACTTGCATATAGAACTCTGTCACATGTAATAAGAAGCCACTTAATAAAAAGTGAAAGAGAAGGAGTTAATAGCCAGCTGAAGTTGAGCCTGGGGATGGAGTAAGGGGGCCCTCAATTTCCTCAACTGTAAAATAAGGGTATTGGAATAAATGCCTACGAAAAAAGGTCCCTTCTGGCATTGAAATCCCTACACTGGGATCAGTTTCTCCTCAACTTACTTTGAGAGCTTACTAACAATGAGTTGGGGCGGGACACAAATATAGCTGACAACAGGACTGGCCCCAAACAGAAGGTTTACTCTGCAGGAGGGTGGCCATGCTGAGCCAAGGACCCAGCAGACCGCCCTTTCCTTGGGCTCCTCTGACCCAGGCTTTAGTCAGTCCTCTGCAATGCCCCCCTTCCTGCAATGCTGATGGTTCTGACTCACCACAGACCCTCCCCATCCCACATTTTAAAAATGAATAATTTGAGGAGTACACTAGTGGCTGGCAGGAGGCTCCAGAAGTTTCTTCGGGGCATGACATCTATCTAGCTCAAATTAGAGTCAGGAGAATGGAAACAAATGAGGAGAGCAGAAAGATCCTAGAGCTAGAGCGTTATCTGGGGATTAACGCTGATAACACAGAAAATGCAGTGGCCCTAGACAGGAGACTTGTAGAATAAAGAGGTTGTGGCTAGAAAAAGAGGAGATAAAACGATCCTCTGAGGGCAGAGGGAAATAAGACACTGTCCTTTGAGTATACAGAGCATAAAAGGGCTTTCATACAAAACACAGATAATGCTGCTTCTTTCATAAGTCTATATTAAGCATTTCCCTTTTTGCCACAGAATACAAACCTGGTAAAAATTTCTAAGCCCTAATTGGTTGCTGCAGTAAAAGAAAAAAGTCAGTTTGAAAAGTGTTCTCTGGCTACCAGCCTGTGGATACAGTCATCTCAGCTGGGAGACTACTGATTCACTTAGGTTTTCTCTGTGTAAATCTACATTGACCTGGATCCTTACTCCCCTTAAAAATAGCGCCTTCCTGACATCTTTTCACAGTGTGGAAACAAAGACAAACCAGGCACAAAAGTGAGAGGCAAAGAGTAGCATGATGAAAAATGAGGAAGTTTCCAAAATGAAGAGCAGGCCCCTCGAGAGACAATTGTGCATGGTGCCTCCGAGGCAACTGGCACCTTGGAAAAATGAGTTGAGGAGGGGGAAGGAGGTGCCAGCTGAGTTTCTCAGACCCTAGCCCCTCACAGGGTCAGGTTCTGACAGATAAGAATTACTCTCAGAATCTCACGGGTACTGCGTGGCTTGGGGTGGCACGTATACAGCTTTGGGTATTAAAAGTGTTGAAAATTGTCCCGTGGCTCATTCTGTTCAAACATTCCCTGAAGTGGAGAAATGAAAGCAAAGTCACTTTCCCACTACTGGAGTTCAGTCTTTGTTCTTCTATAAAAATCTGGTTTTCCTGCTCTGCATCTCTTCTTCCAAATAAGAAAAAGAGACCTTCTCAGTGTCCCATCACAAGCCACCCAGCAGCAGTTTTCGCTTCTAGACACCAGGTCCTTGCAGGCCTTTAGTCTGGTTCTCCTGCTCCCAGGACAGCAGCTGACTTACCCCAAACTTCCAGGAGGCCCCTCAGATGCTGTTGGGGGCGCCCTCCTACCCACATCCCATCAATACAGACGGAAGTGCCACCTAACCCAGCACAGAGTGGTACTTTCCAGGGACGATTAAATACAGGCCTTTGCACAAGAATTTTGCTGGGAAAACAGGCTCTTTGAATCTTGGACCGCATTTAAAATAAATCTCCAGCAGAACTCAAATTCATTTAGCAAATGATAGCTTATTCTGAACATTTTGACCCTAAACAGGCCATGTATGAAGATGAGAAGACGATGTTAAATTAAAGCTGTGTTCAAGTGACTACACAGAAAAACAGCTCCAACTGCTCTTTTCCTTCTGGCTAACGTCAGAGGTGTACGATTTTTGCTAACGTGTGTCCACGTAAAAAAGCGGTCCCATAGTTTGAGAGGCACACAGTTGAGGAAGTGTATGTATAAAAGGGGAAAAGCTGACTAGCCAGTCTAATAGAGTTTTTTAAGTCTTTAGTTCTTGCAACAATATCAGGATGTAGGAGAACCAAGTCTCCACCACATCCCCAGTTAACTACAGAAGATAGAGGGGCCATACGCAGGGGCGTCCTACGCTCCTGAAACTTAGCCCCTCCACTCTGATCCCAGTATATACATTAGCACATTTTAATCATTAACAGAAAAGACAAAGCTCTAGGAAACTTGCAGGCTGGGGCCACAGGCCATTTTCCCATTCAGTTCGAGGAACAGCTTCAAATCCTGAATTAGTTTAGTTTATGAAGCCCCTTGGCTCAAACATCCACTGACAACTCTTTTTTGTTCTCAATGAATGCACTTTTCAGTGTTTCTAGAAAAAGTATTTTATCCATCTGTGATGGATACTAGGCCAATTTTTTATCTTCACTCAATATAAACAGTTAATTGCTTTGATAAATTACTTTTTATTGTAATATGACTACAGCCATATTAGTTATAAGGACTTGTTTGCATAAAAGTAAAGAGACCTAAAATATTCACACTAGAAAACACACACAAGGACTACATCTGTCCAATAGAATCCTAAACTATGAAACCAAACCAGAGGCTGAGTTTTTTAAAATTTTTGCCTTTAGCCCAGTAATTTACATGCTATCTCCTCTATGAATGGAATAACAAGTTCAACAACATATTTAAAATTAAATCTCAGACTGTGAGCAGTACATTTAAAATTATTTTAAGTTTCTAGCTTGAGAACTCAAGCATATGTTTCTCTGTCAATTATCAAAATCACACACATAAATTAGAACACTTCTAATTAAAATTTTTCTGGGACTAAAAACAAAGTTTTTGACATATATATCACTGCAGCCTCAGGAAGTATCTATCTTGTTCATTGCCAACATATCCAGCATTCTGAAAGATGACAGTTTTTAGCTGGGTGCTCGGGTTATTTGAATTGTAGCTTAAGAAATTTATAACAGTCAAGAGTTTAAGTCTAAAAGAATCTAAATGACTCAGCTTTCCACATCTACTTTTGAGAAACCAAAATAAGTATTCTGCTACTACCTTAAACAAAATACATTTTAGAAAAAGTAAGTGTTCAGAAAAACTAAGGTGTCTGCGATGCTCCTCCTGATTTGGTTTAAAAAGTCCAAAACGTATAATCAGTCACCTGTGGGGACCAGAATTAACACCATTCCCTATGACAACAAAAATTTGCAACCCATCACCCAGGCTGGAAAGTACCTTATCCACTAAGCAAGCAAGCAAACATTAGAGACTTTTTCTAGGAAAAAAAAAAATCCATAGATTTTTAAGTGGCTTCCTACCTATCTGCATAACCCTGCCAAAGACGGAGGTGTTATCCACAGTGCTGCAGTTCCACCTTCGATGTCGGAATTGATACTGGCATTCTTTGATGCCAGTCTTCGCGCCTTCTCCAATGTACTGCATGTGGTCCTGATACAAGTGGCACAGTTTCTTCTGTCCTTGAGAAAGTCCTGCCAGTTGGCTGCAGAGAGGCTGTGCTCCAATGATATATACTTCTGACATCTGAACAGGGTTATTCATACCTAGCGACCTGCAAAGGGGGGGGGGGGTGTGCATTCAAGATTTACATGAGCTCTTGAGGTAGGCCCCCTGAAAGCATGTCAGCAATACATAGTTTTAAGCACACAGATGCTTTTTCTCTCCTGCTTGTCCTCATGACAAAGTATGAGAAGGGCTTATAAAACTCCTCTGTTTAAACTCCACTCAGAAAACGGAGGTATTGTGTAGTCCTCATCCAACATCTGGCTCCTCAGCATTTTCCCTCTCTTCCTTGCCCCTGGCTGCCATGTATACCTACCTGAACAGTATTTCCAACATCCACTCAGAAAAGGGAGAAATGGTGGTTTGAGGGGACCGGCTACTGACACTAGATAAAGTGACTCACTTTGCCCCACAAATTGGATTGCTCTGCCCTGAAAACACGAATGCTGAAAGTATACATGAGTAAGAGACAGGAAGAACAGAGGGACAAGTAGAGAGAGTGAAGAAAACTCACTGCATTTCTAGTCACTTTAAAATGCCTCCTTATGTGATTGTGAGGGACCCAAGACAGGGTATCCAGTGAACAGAAGTCATGTTTGACAGTCAGAAAAATGTTGTTCATTTACAGGGGAAAAATATCCAGAACGCCGTCAGAAATAATCCTCTGGATATTCTGCAGCCTATCTACAAGCCTCTTCCAGAAACAAGCCCCATTTAGGGACATTTGAGTACTTGAAGTTCACCTCCTTTTGATCAAATTTCAAGCCCAAACATTTCTCCACTTGGAGTTGAGCTGTCTTCCTATGTATGACCCTGCTGCTTCAGACTTTTGTGGGTTAATAACCTCCAGTGTCAGAAAATAAAAGGTGAAACTCTCCTTTACTACCTAGAGATGGCAAAAAGTGAATTTTATAGATAGACTTACAATTATTAGAGAAGTGAATTTCTGTTCCCTTTTATTACATGACGCACTATAAGCACACGCCCGAACAAGGACCTCATAGAAAAAGGGCTAGATTTCTAGGTTCTGATTCCCTATGGAATCGAAAATCAGCTTTATCATACTAGAAAATTAAAAGAAAATCCTGACTTAAAATATGCATAGATAAATATATTACACACATACATATTAGATAAACGCTCTCAAACTCATGCTCCACTTTTAAATATTGCAGCACCACGCAAACGACTCTTAAAGAAAAGAATATGCGCATAAAATGAACTTACCACCAAGAATTGGCTTCTATTACAACCTGGGCAAAGGAGAAAAATATGGCTAAAGCCATTAGGAAGAGTTTGGAAGACATTGCACTTCCAGCCGTCCCCAAAGCCACTCCTGGGCTTAATATTCCAATGGACTTCTGGAGAGGGAAAAAAGGAGCAGATGTTTATTGCCTCTCAGATAATTTTCAAGCATACAAGTTTAAACAACAGAAGCATCCGGGGTCTCTTAAGTTTACTGCTGATTGACTGCACTTCTCCTCCGTGAGTTTTTGATGGCAAGATATAGGCAGTTTCTTTTTCCAAATTAACCCACCCACGCAACCTCACCAGGAAATCTGATTTCGCTGGGATCCTGTGCGCGGGGCGCGCCAGCGATTACAAACATGTCTCAATGCTGTTGAGTCAAAGCCCCGGTGCCAGGCGCTGCCTCCTTCCTGCTTGCTGCAGTCCCGTACCCCCTCGCTGCACCCGGTCCCTCCCCAGGAATTCACTCCAGGAACCCGCCGCCACCCTCGTCCTCTCCCCGACCTGGGCCAAGCAACAAGTGGAGCCAGAATTAATTCCAAGGGCAAGAGGAGCGCGAAGGCGAGTGGAGCTGGAGCGCGCCGGCGGCTGCGGAGGAGGCGGGGTGGCCGAGCGGGTGGGGGTGGGGGCAGGACAGGGAGGGAAGGGCAGGGGGTGGGGGGCGAGGCCGGGACGTGCGCGCCAGTGCCCAGCTGGGAAATGCAGCTCCGAATTAACATCATATGTTTCATAATCAGTTTACGGGTCGATTTGGGGAAAGCCACTTCCAGATGGGGTTAGAGCAGCCTCGGTTTCCTTTCGGACGCTCTTTCTTCGGCCAGATTAGGGTGGGGAGAAGTGGAGGAGTTTGGGGATAACGGGAAGAGAGGTCGGTCCTCCCAACCAAGGAAACCGGAAAAGAGTGCCCTCCTCCTCCTGCCTGCGGCCTCCGCCTCCGTTGGACCGAGAGAAGGGATGGAGCCCCAGAGGAAAGGAGGGGATCTGGGTCCGCTCTAGGAGGAAATCTTTTCCCTGCGCTTCCCACAACCTCTCCCCAGACTCTGAGTTTTCGCTCTCTCGGGTCCCCAAGCCTGGCAGCTGCCGCGGAACTCGAGGACAGGAAGCCCAAAAGCACTCGATTTTCTCCTGGTCCTGGTCTGGAGTTGTCAGTCACTGTTCGGTCGCGGCGCTGCGAGCCCGGCCTTGGAACACTGCCACCCCGCCTCCGGCCTCGCCTCTCCAGCCCCACTCAGACCCAGCTGGCTCAGCTCCGAAAAGACAGGGGCGCGGGCGAGATGAGGATGAGTTTCCCGAAGGAGCCAGAGATGCGCTGGCTCGGGAGCCGCAGCTGTGCCCCTGGAAAGCAGGGCGCAGGGGCCAGCGGCGAAGGGTCCCTTCCTGGAGAAGTCCAGGGGCAGGAGTCGGCCTTGGAAGCTTCCGTGCCGTTCCTGTTCCTCCCCACTGGTGACTTTTCACCTGCAGGCGGCGACGGGAGAAGCGAGGGCGGGTGGCAAGAGCGGGTTCCAAACTCCCCTTTCACATCTCGGTAAGTGTGACTCTGAGGCGCGGCGCGGCACCGCCCGCAGCCCCCGAGGGAGACCCCTCCTCTGGAAAGGAAGGAAAGGTGAGCCTGCTCCAGGCGGCGGAAGGGCCCTGCCAGGAACCTGCGCCCTACGGGCTCCAGGGTCTCGGGCGGCGGCGGAAACGCTACAGAGAGCCGGAGCGCGCCGCGACTTTTTTCCGCGCGCCGCGTCTCGGGCCAGGACACCTTCGGGCCTCTCGGAGAGGCCATGCTTATGCGGTCCTCTGCGCCAGCCAGCCGGGGCGGCACGCCCCGGGCCCGGTCGTCTGCAAAGCGCCGCAAAGCTAGGGGCGCATCCTGGAGAATGCGAATCTGGGGTTTCCCCAGCCCAGGAGAGAGAGGGCTCAGTCTGGCTCCCCACCCCCGCCCAAAGTGTCAAGTTTCTTCCAGGGGCGGGGGTGGGCAGCGAGGTCTGCCTCGCGCAGCCAGGCTGCGAAGTGGACTCTCCCCAACAGCGGCCGAAGCCTCACGGGCACGCACACCGTCATACACACACACACACCCTTCTGCCCACTTCCACACGCACAGGCGTGCACAGACCCACGGGCTCCGACGTGCTTACGGGTCGGCGTCCTAGATCGACGCCGACCGCGGGCACTTTCTGAGTTTGCCGCGGGCGGGGCGCGGGGCGGGGCCCGCGCAGCCCAGAAATTGATAACAGATTCGGAGGATTACAGCGGATCTCTTTGTTAGAGCCGGAGCCACACAAACCGAACCCTCTCCCCGCTGGGCGCTCCTGGGGGGAGTCCACCATTCCTCAGAACCTGGCCCAACTGGGAGTCGTCTGGTTTCCGAGACCGGAGTCTCCCGAGCTCCAGGGTAGGGGAGGCGGGGGCGTCCCAACGGCACCCGGCAGGAGAGCCCCGAGAGTGGCGTCTCCACTTAACCTCGCGTGCTTGCCCGGAAACACCTTGGCCTTCTTCCCGCTCCAATCCCGTTGCAACCCAGAAAAGGCCCCACATGTTTGAGAGACTCGAAAACCCCACAGCGAACTCGGTAATAAATACGTCCACTCTGTAGGGTATAACATCCCCATCCGTTTACCAAGAGCTCTGATCCGAAAAGACAGTACGAAATGAGACCTCTCGCGAGGCTGTCACACCAGGGGTAAAACAAAAGTTCTGGTCAGAAGCTGAGTTTCCACAGAATGAACGAAATGTTTTCGAACAGGGGCCCAAGGAGTCCACTCTGTAAGGCCCCTAGGAAATCTGCTACTCGTGTGCTCCGAAGAGGAGGGCAGGGGGCATCTGAGAGGCTCAACGCAAGTTTGGGATGAGGAGAAGGGAGAGCGTTTGGGCGCCCTGGTCCCCAACCCAGACCAGCGCCAAGCTGTGTCCCCTCCCTTAAGTCTCCTCCATAGCCTCCGCGTGGGACTAACGATGCGAACTGCAGTGTGGGCCGGGTGATGGTGTAAGGGAGAGGGAAGTCTGGGGAGGAAAGGTGATTACAGGATGTTCAGGGACGCAGGGAAAGCCTGAGCAGCACCCAACGCACGGGCGGTCCCTTAAGAAACACGATGGAAAGGCTACGCCAAATCTT
>RJWT010009983.1:0-24619 GCA_004365215.1 Cuniculus paca | reverse complement strand
ATTTTCTTTTTCATAGAAAAAAAATTAAATGATAAAAAATGTAATATGGACTGAAATATTTTATATGTTCTACTTCAGTAAAAGTTACATATTTTATTTTGTGCTTGCTTCAGCAGCACATATACTTAAATACTTTATTTTATAATTTAGTTTCAAGAATTTTAAGTATTATTTTCTTTTATCACCATTGTCCTTTTTGCCTTGGTGGGTGTTGGTGTTGTTTGGTGGTTTGGTTGCTATTTAGTTTTTTTGAGACAGGGTCTCACTATGTAGCCTAAGCTGGTCTCAAACTTGCAATCCTCCTGCCTTAGCCTCCCAAATGCTGGGATTACAAGTGTGTACCATCACATTCAACCTGCCTTTGTGGTTTGGTCTAGGATGACTTAGATGACCTTAACTGGAGAAGACTTCTTTGCCTTGCGCCAGAATTTTCCACTCAGTGTTAAAGAAAACACTGCTGTTTAGTAGTTCAATTTGAAGTTATGTCCTAACCTATGTTTTTTAAAGAAGAACAAACTTCACTGAATACTGACAAATAGCCCTATTATTTTATGGCAGTACTAGTAGGTGGTGTTTTGTTTCTGATTGGAGCTTAGATGATGGCCATATTTGATAGAAAAAAATTTCGTAGTCTTGCCAGTATGAGAGTTTGAGGTGTGGGTATGGTTCAGGGTATGCTTTTTCTCATTCAAGAGACCACATATCCTAACATTTAATTGGTACAATTTGTTTTTGTTTTTGTTGTTGTTATTGTTCTTGTGAAGTGGGGCTCAAACCCAGGACCTTAAACATGCTAGATCAGCAATCTCTCCGAGCCCCATTTCCAACCTAATTGGCACAAAATTTTACCACACTTCTCACTAAACTGGTTTCTTACTTTTGACCAACAGTTACCTATAAAGCAAAATTAGTATTTAAAAGCTATATGTCTCTATTGATTGATATAATTTTGTGTTCCTATTAAAATTATTTTAATTTCCAAGAATAATGAAGAGCATCTTACAAACTGAACTGCATGGTATTCCTTTAATCACCAAATTTATTTTAATCATTATGAAGAAGTCATATTCAAATATGTTACATATCGTGTATTTTCAAGGCCATTTTCCTAAGAGTCAGTTACTGCTGTAGAGACATTGTCTGTCCTGCACTGGGAGCCCGAGTCTACTGACAAATTCCTTTAAATGTCTGTCTTCCTTCTGTGGATTTTCTCTGCCCCCTCTTTTTATTGGTTACTTACCTTTGCCTTTGGTAATCCTTACTTAGGGTTATTTGCAACTAAGAGAACTTTGTAACCAAGCTTAGAAAAGGTAATTTAAAAACTCTAAGATAACAGCTCTTGCGAAGAAGGGCTTAAAGGACTTTGATAAAATTTCTCTGGTGATTTCTCATTTTTAAAAGACAATGCTGTATTTCAAGATGTAGCTCTCAGGTCTCTGTGAAGCCTCCTAAGACCAATCAGTTCATCCTTCACCTGTGCGTGATTGTGAAGATTCTAACATCACTAGTGTGCCTGGCTAGGAGACCCGGAGCGAAGAATCCTACCAGTATGTCTGTGACCCTGACCACTACGCTGTTACTAAGAAAAACATCTAAAATGCAGAAAGGAGGTGTGTAGGGAGGCATGTCCTGACAGTGTCATACTGGGGCTTTGTTTAAGGACTCGCTCACAGCTTCAATCTCTAGAACATATCAGTGTTTGAATTTGCTATTTACTATTTGATTAGAACCCAGACATTATGAAGTTATACGTTACCTTGTAGATTTCTGTCTGGTAGACAGGATCACCTCAAAAGTTATGGTCTTCTTACCTTGTAGACTACTAGCCAGGTATATATCTAACCTAGAAATCTGATTGTAATGCTTTTTTAAATACTGTGAATTTCCAGTTCTTCAGTTATTCTTGGAACCGACTTTATCATCACATTGGCTCTCTCATTAGTCAGACAAATATTTTTCAAATTTGTTGATTTTATCTTTATGTGAGAGTCATATTCTTAATTTTTAAAAATGAGCCATGGCTAGCAGGGTGTGGTGGCACACATTATGTTCCCAGCACTTAGGAGCCTGAGGTCAGAGGATCTTCAGTTCAAGGCCAGCCTGCGCTATTAGCAAGACCTTGTCTCGACAAGTCAAAGAAGGGTTGTACTTTGTACCTTCCTTTGCTTATATTAGAGACTGAAATGTTATTGCTCTGAGCCACCACTTTGATTTTTTTTCTAGTAAAAAAAAAAATACCTAATTTATATTTTCCATAAAACCGAAATATTTTGGAAGAACAGGGGTAGAGCTCATGCTACAAGGAAGTAATTGTGCGTCCTAACTACTTCCTAAAATCATTAACCAAATAAGTCTTTGTAAAAATATTTCTTTTGTCATTTGCCATATGTTATCATTTCTATAGTGGCCGCACCCATTTCTGAGAGTTCCCAAGGGACACAGAATTTGTCTCAAATTAACTGGGGACAGCACTCAGCATAGCAGACTCACGATAAGTGTGGAAAGAGTGAATTTTGAGCATATGGAATGCTATGGAATCTGTAAAGTGTTAATGTTTTTCTAATACTCAAGTACTCCTTCCGTAAATATTTTCTTTCCTCTTTCTAGTTTGGAGGAGGAAATAATTTTTTCCGTACTTTTCATATTGGTGGGCTGCCATAAACAACAGCAATACAGAAATGATGGATTTTAAATTACTTCAGACCAGCACAGCAACTTAGCTTCATGTTTCCCTTGGCTCAGGTGGCCTTTTGAATATGATTTGTTTTTCTTTGTTTCTTAGGAATAAAAAAATTTCCAGAAATCCCACACCATGTTCTGATGTGTGTGTACTGATCTATAGTGGTTAAAAATTGCTACATCTGAAATTTGCTTAGATGTTGAAGTTCAGAGCTGATCTTTGAAATATAATTCAGTATTCCAGTAACCTAAATAAAATTACTACTTCCTGTAATTATTTTTATTTCAGCTCTAGGAAATGTTTCTGCAAGACTGACTCTGATTATAGAAATACACTTGGGAAACTTTGTAGTGTGTTAGTGTACACAAGCATCACCAAATGATTACACAGTCAGAAAGGGTCTGTATACCATATCTTTCTTCTAAGAGGTTAGGATTCCCCTATTTTAAAGACCTGAGGTGCAGCTGGGCATGGTAGTGCATGGCTATAATCCCAGCACTCAGGAGGATGGTCACAAGTTCAAGGCCAGCCTGAACTACACAGCGAGACCACGTCTCAAAAACAAAGCAAAACAAAACAAAACAAAACCACACCTGAGGGCGACATTTATAATCAGCATATATTGTATTTCATTTTTCTAAAATGTGTGTGTGTGTGTGTTCGTTTCAAAAGTTACTTAATAGATTTTCAGCAGGCTCTAGAAACCTCTATTTTTAACAAGAACCCCAGCTGCTTCTAGGCTGTGACTAAAAATGTGGCTTGTGAATTTTAACCTTCAGTTTTAACTTTTACATAGTATACATAGATACCTAAATATAGTATGATTGTGAAAATAAAATGAACTCATGTATACAGTTGTACTCATAAGTATGCTAAACCAAAAAGCTATACAACAGCGAGAAACATTAACAAGGTAAATCCAGGTACAAATGAAGACATTCCCTGAATTCCCTTGTTTGATGGAGCATCAGAACCACTAGCCTTTTAGTCCTTTTCCTGTCACTATTCCGCAGCTGACTGGCTCCCTGGATTCTATCTTCTGTGGGACACTCTGCACAGGCATATGACACTGACTGCTGCTTCGGGGTTCAGCAGCTTCCCCACGTCAGTCCCCAGAAACTCCTTGCTCTGTGCTGCCAAACAGCTTGATTGTCGCGGACTCATATTTAAATTAGATCATTTTCATAGCTGTGCTTTTAAAGAACATTTGAGCAGAAATCTCAAACAAAAAAAGTAAATGAGGAAAAAAACCTTTATACTGATAAAATGTCACACACACTTGTGAAAGTGATCTTATCAGATAGGCAGTGGGGAGCAGTGGCGGCCGGACTGGCCAGTGCCTTCCACCACCCAGCAACTGGGAAATCCTGACATGATCAGGTAGTGAGGGGCTAGCGGCTGTTTGCCACTAAAGGGAAAAGAAAAAAAAGGGGGAAAGGGAGCAAGAGAGGGAAGGAAAGGAAAGGAAAGAAAAAAGAAAAAAAGAGAAACACCAAAAGTAAAAGTCTTTCCTGTTATTTTTACATCCTTATCTCTTGTCAAGGTGGAGTCTATTTCAGCACATAAGAACAGGTCTTTTGCAGTATATTTCATCTGTCTACATCAAACCCATTGATAATGAGTGAGTAGATGGATTTCACTTTTATTTTACACACATCTGCATTGTAGGAATTATTTACTAGGAACATGGATTTATATAGATATTTTAATGACCTATAGATATTATAAAACACTGTGGGTATCAAAGTGGTGAAATTTCTAATTTTTTTCAGATTTAAATCCATGGCTCCCAAACTTGGCTGTTAGAATTTCCCAGGGAGCTTTAAAAATACAGGTTCTCAGGCTCCACCCTGGGAGGTTCTGATTTGGGTCTGCCTGGGGCGGGCCCAAGAGTTGGCTTTTAGAAGACTCCTCAAGCAATTCAAATGACTGGCAGGTTTGGGAACCTACGGTATAAATTATTAAGGTGGTTCATTAAAACATTTTCCTCCAATATTGATAGCAGTAGATTTCCCACAAAACCTCAGAAGACTTTAACATGATAAATAAAATCAGCCACCAAGGGTCAGTCTTTCTCTCTCTGTAGGCTTGCAGCTGACAGCAAATCTCCCTGACCAAATAGGAACCGAATTGGCACGGCTGCTCAGTATTGACACACATTCTGAAAAGTGGTTGATAACTGCTTGCCTCTTGCCTATTATGCCAGCAGTCAAGGGACAGTTTCTTTAGAGGAAACAGGATGGTAGGTTAGACTTGTCCCTAAATTTTCTCTGCCAGGTTTGTGTCAAAACAAGTTGGAGCAAACCTAGTCTGACAAGACATCCATCGTGTTAACAAGGCTTCAGACACTGGTCAGAGTGGCCCACTGAGGAAAAGTGACCACAGGGCCCGTGGGGGCCTCTAAACTGCCTGCCCAAGAGGACGTGGGCCAGAATTAGCTAGACAATGCGTTTGTTAGCAAAAAAACCATTTTTATTGAAATAATCACTAAGTAGTCCTGCAGATGTCCTGCTTTGAGAATGTTCAGTAAATAACCATATCTAAAGTTTGTAAGTTAACAAAGATCTGTTTGAGAGTAGTTAGTCCATAGTCTAATTTATAACAACTTTCCTTGAACCCAGCCCTCGGGCAGGTGGGCCTCGGTCTGCATGTGATGGTTGTGGTCCAGAGCCAGGAGTTTCTGGTTCAGAAATATTTTCAATGAGAAAGAATCCACTCCTTCCAGCTCCCACAATGGACTTCTGCGGGGAGAACAAGGGACACTTCTTTGGCTCATACTTACGCAGTTAAATTTGTTCAAGAACCCATGACACAGCTAATCACTCCAGTCCCCATGCACACAGAAACTGAGGCAGAAATGGCATTTCAGTTGGCTTGATGCGATTTGAAAGCTGAACTTTAGAGCTGGGTAAAAACACTGACCAAAATTCAATTAAATGACAAATGCCATTTAAGAAATATGCACATACTGTCTGCTTTACGGTGTAAACTACATTTGGTCCAAACCAAATGTGCAGACAGATGGGCTTAATACCAGAGGAGCCAGCAGGGTTGCTATCAGCTTTGGGGGCAGCGCCTGCCTTCGGAGGTACCTCTGACGTCAGTGTTGCTACATTTAGCAGCTGAGCAAAATATGTGGGGTTTGCTTTTTGGAAGAACATGAAGGGATTTTCCCCGTTTCATCTGTAAATATCTACTGGCAAAAGACCTGGTTAATACACCCCAAATAAGACTTATATAAGACTGGTAGTATTTTACAAAGGTCACGTATGGCTCGGAAAGCACAACCTTTATCTGTTTCCCATCCCGCGCGTCCATTGATCTGCTCTCTCTTTAACCCTCTCCACTTCTAGATGTGTTTTTCTTTAAATGAAATTTCCAGATGCAGGATCATTGCCAGAGCCTTTGCCAATGCTGTCTGAGAATCGTCAGACTCGTCCTGGCTTGTGCTGGTTTTAAAGTCACACCTCTCTTATTCCACTTAAGTTTTTTCCAGGGCAAGTGGTTGTCTGCAGCCGTGCACTCACAGTGAAGCCTGATTCAGAGTACTTAGGCATCGTGTGTGGAAAATGAGACCACAGATCTCTGGCCAGTGTGGGCTGAAAGCAAAAATTTACTTTGTTGTTGTTGTTGTTGTTTGTTTTTTCTGAGTGCTTCATCTCTAATGCAGCTACTGCCACTGAACAGTTGTGAGATACCGCAGTGACCTCTCTTTCCCCTCCATCCTTTTTGAGGCCACCGAGGATTGGTTAGGAAGACTCCTCCACCCCTACCCCTGGCTTCTCTACAAAGGAACTTGGCTGCTGGCTCGGCCTCTGCCTTCTCCCTGGCAGAGAGTGCCCAGGGCTATCTTCCCAGCCCTCTGCAAGCACAGTCCCAGTGGGCACTCCGAACATTTGGCTGAGCTCGCTCCTTTTCTCAGCCTTGGCCTTGGTCTTCACCCCTGGATGAGCAGACAGCACAATAAACCCTGTGCTGGTTCGTTCTTTCCAGGTCCCGCTGCTTTGCCCTGTGGACCTGGCTCTTCCCCCAACTCAGCACGGAACCAAATGCCTGTTTTATGTCTGCTGGCTTGAAAAGAAGTCAGACAGAAACTGAAATTCTAGCATTGCCCGGTTACTTTTGAGTGATAGCCACATTCAGGGGCAGATAGGGGTGCTCAGGAAATGATTACTGGTAGAATGAAGGACTCAATGGAGGAATCAGATATCATCTCTTCTGGCTTTAAAATGACTTTCTACTAAGATTCTTGGTTTTGAGCCTCCAACATCTCTTAGTCTTCTGTTTTATATAAACACTTGAGCAAACTATTGACCCACCTTCTGTGCCTTTGAATTAATGCACATTTTTACAGTAGTGCACATTCTCCTGGTTTGGTAAAATTTTATCTGTTCTTCAAACACCCCTGTAAGCTCAAGAAATGTTTGGAAAATTGAATATACAATGCAAAGAGCAAAACCTGATTCAACTTTCAGGTGTGAGAAATGTCTAGCCAGCACTGAAAAGGCGTTTTAATTAATTTAATTTTCTGGTTAAGAGAGTTCATAGTTTAGGCCTATTTACACCTCCTTCAGTTTCTATTTATTCTTGAGAATCTTTCTACAATGTTTTCCTCTGATTAGCCGAAGTCCTCTCCGGAGTGAGTGGAGTCTGCTGAGCACAGTTTACCCTTGCTGTGACAGCTCGATGTCAGTCCTTTTCCAGGGTCAACATTATGCACATAAAAAAGGGATGGGGGCTGGGAGAAGTGCGCTCACTTTGCTGCTGTGCGTGGGGAGCCCTGAGAGGCAATGCAGAAGTGGTCTCTTTCAGCCAGGTGGTGCGTCCAGTGCTGGCTCTGACCCTGATTTAATAGGCTGTGGATGATTCTGAGTAGAGGGCTGTTACCGGAGCTGTGCTTCAAGAAGTGGTGTTTGTGTTGACCACAGAGGGAGGAGCCTGTGCGGGGTCCCTGACAACCGTCCATAGGAAGGAGCACCAGAGTGGGCAAAGGGAGCAGGGAGCTGGGGGAGCTCTCTGAGAGGACAGCACAGGGAGCTCTGCACGTGGTCAGTGAGGGGAGAGAAGTAGAAGCAAAGATGCCTGTGGGGCTGGGGGCTTGGGAAGATGAGGAATTGAGCTGAAGGTGGTTTTGGAAACCAACCCTCTAGTTTTGCAGAAATGATTGTTGAGTTTGTTCTTTCTCTTTTTCTTTTTCTATCTCTCTCTTTCTTTCTTTTGTGTTGCTGGGGATTAAACTCAGGGCCTCACACATGCTAGGCAAGTGTTCTACCATACTTTTTATTTTTTATTTTGAGATGAGAGTCTCCTCAATTGTTCTGGTTGACCTTGAACTTTCAACCTTCTGTGCAGCTGGGATTTTAGGCATGTACCACCACACTAGCCAAATCCTGCCTCTACGTTTCCTCAGTACTTGACTTTGAGTCTCTTGAAGCCTCAGTTTCCTTATCTCAGAGTAGGGGTGAGGCCACTTCTATTGGCCTCAGGCCAGTCTCTCCCATGGGAAAAGTAACAACTGGACAGCAGTGGTTGCTGCTATGGATGGACCCTGACCTAGGCCACTGCACTCCTGCTTGTGTTTTATTCCTATTAAAGCAGTTTTAAACATTTACGGGCGTGTGGAGTCCAGCTTGCCTGAGTTACATGCTTGCTCATTAGGGAACGACATATGCTGAACTAAGGAAGATGGCTGTAACTGGCTCTAACTGGAATGCTTGGTCAAGGTCAGGCCCTTGGCAATTCCCATTTGAACTCTGGTTGGCAGTGCTGTTGCTAGGCCAGTTCCGTTTTAAGAAAATTAGTTATGCAAGACTACCTGCTTTACAAAAAAAGTTCTGTCTCCTAATTTATCTTCAGTTCTCTGTTTCAAAACCACATAGTCGTGATATGAATGTTCAACTTCGTATTGAATTTAATAAAAATGTTATAAAAGTGGTGTGTCAATTTATGGATGGCTCTTGGATATTGTCTAAGAATAAAAGGAATGAAGAACTGTATATTCATGGAATAGTTTTCTGCTGTGAAGTTGGTGATCTCTGCAAATCGATGATTTGGGCCTTGGTTTACTTTCTACAGGTCTTCATAGGGCAAATAACTGAGTAATACTATATAGATTTGCAGTGGATTGGGCTCTCCCCATAATCCTTCCCAGCGCAGGCCCTGGTGCTATGGAAGATGGGGAGCAGGGGCCCCCTGTGGTGAGGTGAGGGGCCTCCTGCCTCAGGATCCCTGGCACAGAGCAAGGGAGCACCAGCTCTGCCAATCGCCCGTGAGGCAGCCTCTGTTCTGGCCTATCTCATGCCCCCTGGATCCATGGAGGACACCCTGGAGGAAGGCGAAAAGAAAAGATGCCTTAGCCAAGCCCACGAAAGAGGAGCAAGCCCGTGAGCAGAGCAGTCACTGAAGCTGGGTGCTGTGAACGGCGCAATCTGCCGCTCCCGTTTGTTGATCTCGCATGCCATCCTGCAGTTGGCACTGCCGCTGCCAGAAACCACCCCCTCCTTTTTCCCTCTGAAAGCAGGGGAACAGATACTGTGTCAGTGTTAATTCTGCCTGTTCCACAGCCTGGACTTTCTTCTTCCCTATGTGAGGCTTAATAACCCCCACCACAGTCGGACCCACAGAGATATTAGAGTCAAGGAATTTTAGAAGTGAGTGGAAAGAACCTGGGGGAATTTTTAGAAATAGAAAAAGCAACCCTTAGTCCTCCCAGGTTGGTCCACAGGTGACAGTGGGGGTAGAGATGATTTGAGTTTTGAAGAATGAAGATCACTGAGAAAACCTGCTTTGACTTCTAGGCCAGGGCCTGGTCCGAAGACTCCTGGCAGCTCTGCAGTGGGGCACAGAGGTGGGAGGAGGCCAGGGAGCCTGTTGGGGTAGACTATGAGAGAAACAAGCACGGGGAGGCAAGGTGAAGCAGCAAGGTAGAGAAAGAGCAAAAAGCAAAACGGCCCAGCATCCTTCAGAATATGGTAGTGACAGGGTAGAGGTAAGTGAATTACTACCATTAATGATTTAGCAAATGGGAACAACTGTTAAATTTCTTAAGACATTAAAATCACTCAAGTCTTTCTTGCCTTGTTTAATGTGCTTTTGTGGAAATGGGAGAACACAGTCCAGGGAACACAGTGAAATCCAAAAACTCTTAACAGATTGCTGTCACGTGAGGGAGGGAGAAGGTGTCCAGGCTGTAAGAGTAATGGATAACTTCTGCAGATGACAAAAGTGAAGTTATTTTTCATGAGTTAGTGTGCTTATAGCCTTAGACAGGGCCTGCCCACATCATCAATTCTGTGTGCCAGCTGCTGCCACTACCGCTCCTATTAGGATTTTCAGAAGTAATACTGGAACAGTGTCTAATCAGAAAACATTGAAAATGCCACAAAAATTTCACTCATAGTCCTCGGCTTAGAAAATATAACAGAGAATTTTTGCATTTCTTGATTCTTGGAAATCCCCTCTGTTCTGGGTAGAAAGCTGACTTCCTGCTTTTCGGTTGGGTCTGGATCTGGTGTAGGAGAGGCCACTGCCTCAGTGCCCTCCCTCAGGAGTCCAGGGAATGGCCTGTGCCGCTGGAATTACTTGAAGCAACCGTTGGTTTTATTTGAAGTGGCATTCGAGTAATACAGTCATGCTGTGTGAATTTGCCTTAGCGTTAAAGCCCACTGGCTCCAGCTTCTTTGGGGGAACAGTCAGGTGATCAGAGAATGACAAGGTGACCCCAGGCTCCAGGAAGGAAATTGTCCCTTCGAAAGACGAAAGACTCCTCTCCTCCCCTGTGTTTTCAAGGTTGAACTCAAGTTTATTTGTAGTAACTGCTGCCCGCCCCACTCCTCTTTTCTGCCCTCTTTTAGACTGTTGAGTGTGCGCCACGGTTGAGTGCTGTTAGCTGACATTTCATTGCTAATATGTGAAAAGCGTTCAGGGCAATGCCTGGATCATTATTCAATACAACTTGTGCTTTGCCTGTTTTATCTCATTTAATCTCACAATGAAATATTTACCCCGTTTTGCAAATGAATCAGTAGTGACCCAAAGAGGCTAAATCCCCCCATGAACCCAGACTGCCTGGCTCTGGAGCTGGAATTCATAATCCCCTTCACTGTTTAGCCCTTCCTTAGCCCTTTTAGTCTCTGCCGTTTCCCAACAGAGATTAGTTAGCCTTGTCTTCTCAAATAGGTTATAAACTCTTCAGTGAGCGCCGTCCCGTACTTGTCTGTGTGTGCATTCCCCCAGCTCCCCTACCCCATCCAAGCATTATCTAAGGAACTGACACTGTCTTTCCTGGGGTGGAGGGAGGGGTAGCAGCTCCTAATTGGACGGTGGCAGTGATTGGCTGAATGCTGGGGTGGAGCGAGAAGTAGACTATCCTAATAGGATGATGACTGTGATTGGCCAAATGCTCTGAGTTGAAATGTTTCCGAAAATGAATGCTGGCCTGGACCAGCTCCAGTGCTTGTGATAGTGTTAGGCTCTGTCTTGTCTTAATGTTGGCAAATGACTCCCAGCTGTACAAGCAGCAGCTTCACTGCTTCTCTGCCAAAATGTCAGGGGAGACTTTTTTTTCCTTTCCTTTTTTCCAGAGAGCAAGAGCAAGTTGGGATTGGCAGAGTAGATCTAGGCAAAAGAAAAGCTGTCCTTTGTCTTTAATCCTCAGCTGTTTTTGCCACACCCAGTGCCCCTTGCCCTGGGCCTCTGAGGTCCCACTTAGTTCTGCAGTGTCTCCAGGAAAATAGGCCCAGTCCTTTGCCTTTGTCTCTTTTCCTTAAGGCTACTGATAACTGTTATTCTGATAGGCAGAGTTAGGTCTATGGTCATTGCTTCTGGCGGCATATTTGTGTTTTAAACGATAATTCTTTCACTGTTCTGCAGGCCAGGAAGGCAAAAGAGGAGATAACTATAGAAAACACCCTCAAGGGAGGCAGGGCAAAGATATAGAAAGAATTCCAGAGTCTGGGTAACTCTGGTTCAAATCCTGCTTCACCCCTCCCCACGAGCCATGTGACTGGGAGAGCGTCTCTGGGACCCACTTTCTTGTCTGTAAAAGGATATGGTGCCTGGCACAATAAATACAGGCACCCTGACCCATTGTAGCCCTCAGTTAAGTATTCCTTTTATTCTTTCTGTATCTTTAATTTTAAAATGTTCTCATCTTGAGGGTTTTAAAAACATTTATTGTAAAATATACCTTACATCCAAATAAATGCACAAAGCACATACATACAATTTAGCAAGTAGTTATAAAAGTGTCACTCAAGTGACCGTCATCCAGGCCAAGAACTGGCAGGTACTGCTTTAATGCAGTCACTCAGTGGTTCTCAACCAGAAGCCATGTTGCCCCAGGAAACATTCAATGTTTTAGGGGTTACATCTGGAAAGTGCTACAGGCATCTAAGAGGCAGAGGCCGTGGATGCACAAGACAGCCCTACCCAAACACTTACAGTATCTGGCTGCAAATGTCAATGGTGACAAAGTTAGGAAACCCTGCTAGCTGGGCACAGTGGCCCACCCCTGTAATCCCAGCTTTCAGGGAGTCTGAAACCAGAGGATCACAAGTTCAAACCCAGCCTGTATAGTTTAGCAACTTAGACCCTTGTCTCAAATTAAAAAATTAAATAAAATAAAAAGGGGGGTGCCAGGGGTGGAGTTCAGTGTGCAGGCCCTGGGTTTAATCTCCAGTGCAAAACAAAACACGCATACACACAAGACCCTGCTGCAACACAGTGGAGAAAGGCCTGCGTTTTAGAAACACTGCTTCATCAGGAGATGAATTTTGAGGAAAATGTAGCTGCTGGAGAAAACTGTTAGTGTCTGAACTTAGATTTACATGACACATTATTCCACTCCACTAACTGTTCTCTAGGAGAGGGAAAAAAAGGCCACCCAGAGTTTCAGATGAAGGATCTGAAGTTAATAGGCCTTGCGGATCACATCAATCAGCTTTGTCGTCTTTCATTGCCGACAAGTGCTTTTAATCTCCACCATCTATTTACATGCATCTTGGGATTCAGATACTGTATGAGTTGTGGAAGCCAGCCGTGTTCATTTTACTATTAATTAAATTGTGAATAAATTAAATCTGGGCGTATTCTTTCCAACAACTTGTTCCTGTCCCTTTGCTCTCCTAAGTTCTTTTTATCTATTGCAGGATTTAGTTGTTCGTACTGTTTTTGTCCTTGGCAACCTGACAGCGAAAAACAACCAGGCTCGGGAACACTTTTCCAAAGAGAAAGGGAGCATCCGAACTCTGCTGTCCTTATTCCAGACATACCAGCAGCTAGGCCTGCGCTCCCCCGGGCCTCAGCAGTCCTCCGGGCCCGGGCTGCCGTCGGAGGCGGATGACGTGCTTGTCAAGCTGACCCGTGTACTGGCCAACATAGCCATCCACCCTCGCGTGGGCCCTGCGCTGGCCACCGACCTGCGCGTCGTGGGCCTGCTGCTGACCACACTGGGTGAGAGCTCGGGGCTGGGGGTGTGGTGAAGGCACTTCTGTGAGGAAAATGCCTCTTCCTTTCACAATGGCCTTAAATGTATTCCAGATTTTAAAAAGAAAGATAAACCATGGCTAACATGTGGCCCACATCTTTTTTTGCCCCCTCCATGTTATAATAAAAAATATAGGCATATGCCTGTATTCCCAGTATTTGAGAAACTGAGGCAGGAAGATGGGGAGTTCAAGGCCAGCCTGGACTGTAGTGAGACCTCATCTCAAAAACCAAAAATGAATAAATAAAAGAAATTTTACTTACATCCATGGATTATATTTTAAATGCAACCCAAGACAAATCCTCTTCACTAAAAAAATACCAAAAAACAAAAAACAGGCTGTAGGTTGGACACAACCGTTTGTAGATTGTTACTAAAATCCACTTCATTGTACACTTTAATAAAGGTGAATTTTTTATATTATAATTTTAAACAGTTATACCAATCAGAGGAGCAAAAACTGGCCAAGAGAATCCCAAAGAATTTTAAATCCCAATTTTTTTCTGAGGCAGTCTGCAGGACTCAAGTTCATTTCTCTTTTTTTCTTTTAGTTCTTACGTTACCTGTGATCATGTCACGCGGTCCTTCCGATCGCTTCTCCCCTCTTCTAGCTCAGGCTGCCACCACACAACGTCGTAGACTGTGGGACTTAACACAGTTCTATAGATGGTGCAGCTTCACAGAAACTCTTTTCTCACACTTGCGGAAGCTGGGAGCTCCCAAGTAAGACGCCAGCCAGCCGGGCAGTTCCTGGCGAGGGCTCTTCCTTATGGCCTGTACACAGCATCCTCTCACTGTGTGTTCAAGGGCTTTCTTTGGTGGGAGCCCTTGGTGTGTGTGTGTTGGGGGGGCAGTCCTCTCCTATCAGATCACCAGGCCTACTGGGATAGGCACCTACTCTTATGACCCTGTTTAACCTTATTCCTAGAAGCCCTATCAACATAGGAGTTTTAGGGGAACACAATTTAGTCTAAAGCACCCCCTTTCCCCCCCCAGTACTAAGGATTGAACTCCCAGGTCTTTTTAAAATTTTTATATTTTGAGATAGGGTCTCGCTAAGTCACTAATTTGTCTAGGCTGGGCTCCCACTTGCAATCCTCCTGCCTCAGCCTCCTCAGAGTGCTGGGATTACAGGTGTGTACCATCAATCACATGCAGCTCCCTTTTCCATGTTTTAGGCCAATCAAGCAATTCTGCCTGCCGGTGTGAGAAAAATTAACTTCAATCCAAAATAATCAATTTAACCCCTAATAACAAAAGTTGCAGCAGATTTTGTTACTGTGGGGGAAAGTTTAATGTCTGAGAAAAATTATGTTTTTGTGAACTGCCACCACCCCAGCTTTTCACTTTAAGAACCATTTTTTTGAGTTGCTGAGGCAGCATAATCAGTCCTATGCTATGTATCGCTGGTTTGTTTTAGTCTGCTCAGACTGCTGTAACAAAATGCCTGGTAGCTTAAAGCACAGAAATTTATTCTCTCTCAGTTTTAGAAACTGGAAGTCCAAGATCAAGTTGGCAGTAGGGTTGGCACATGGGTCGGGCTCTTCTCCTGGGGTGTACGTGGCCATCTTGCTGAGCCCTCACATGGTGAAGAAAAGCATAGGCTGGAATCTCTTCCTCTTCTTATAGGACGCTGGCTATGCCTATCGGATTTTATGGCCTCATTTAACCTTTGTCACCTCCTCACAGGATCTGCCTCCAAATATAGTTTGTTTGGATGTTAGGGCTTTGATGTGTGGATGCAGGCCACAGATATTCAGTCTGTAACAAGGTTTTAAAACCGTAGGCTGTGGTCTGCTTTCAGGGAGCTCAGCCTCTGTCTGGAGCACTGACAGATGTGTAGGCAGGAGCCACAGCTCACGAAAGGCTCCAGGAGCAAGGCACAGAGGGGCGCGAGGGCTGATGGACCAGAGCCATGGAGCAGCAGTGGGTGTGTGGCTTTTGCTTTGTGCAGGTGACAGTGCCATACATTCTTATGGAGCTCGATTGTTTAAAAATCGCTTTGATACCTGTTCCCTCCCAACTGTGTGAGGTTGTTTTTGTTACTGGGGTCAGATGAGGGAATGAGCTCCATGAGCTATAGTGACTTTGTGGGTCACAAGGTAGTAAGTCATGGAGTCCCAAATGTTGCCTGTCTGAAGAAAGGATTTATCTCCACGGCTTATCAGTTCTGCATAATAACCCCCAAATCCACACAGTTAGTCTCGAACTCTCTTGCAGGCTGCTAGCCGCACATGAGCCATTTAGTACAATATGCATCTAGCTGTTAGAGAAATCCAGTCTGTTAAAACTCAAGCTTTTCAGCCTTTGCATGTGCTGGGTCCCCGTCTGCTGACATTCCTTCCCCTTCTGGAGGACCCTCTGGGTGGTGCTTCTCAGCCCAGGGTGAGAGATGGAAAGCTTCTGAATCCAGCCAAGCCTACTAGCTTCTGGGGATACTATAGAAACAATCACTTAATTATGAAAGCCAGTAACCAGGGGCCCTTGTCTCCCCCAGGAGTGGCTCCTCTCCCTCACACCCCAATCCAGTCCTCTGCAAGTACAGTCTGTCCACCCTGCTCCTTCTCTATTGTCCCCCACACCTAACCGGTACCATCATTTATAATACTGCAGGAGGCTCCTAACTAGAATGTCTGCCTCTGCCCCTCTCTGCATTCTGGCCAGAGTCAAGAGATGAGATCCAGCAGGAGCAGGGACAAAATCACTAGGGGTCTCGTGTGCTAAACTAAAAGGTCCACTCGTCCGCTGGTTCGTTCTTGCCTTAAGCAGCTGTTTATTGCACACACAGTGTGTGCCAGACACTGTTTCAGGTGCCGGGAATGCAGCACTGAACAAAGCAGACACATCCTTGGTTCTCGTGGAGCTAACACTTCAGGGCTAGAAGATAAGTGGTGACCATATGTCACATCAGTTGGTCACCTGTACTGTGGAGAAAATTAAAGTGGGTCAGGGTTGGGGAAGAGAGGAATAGGTACTATGTTATACAGGAAGTTATGAAATCTGCGTCCAGGAAGTGGCACGTAAGCAACTGTCGAAGGACATAAGGAAGGAGCCACATGGTGACTGGAGAAGAGTATCTTGCAGACAGAGGGAACAACAGTGTGGCCATTCTCAGGCACGGTCCTGGTCACATGCCCCACAGAGCAAGGAGACAGGTGTGCTTTTCCCTGGGGGCTGGGGGGCCACAGGAGAAGAAAAGACAGGGTAGCCCAGGAAGGGAGGTGGAGCCATCAGGGTTGTGATGTGAGTGGCCTGATCTTACTTGCGAAGGCCATTGTATTAAGAATAGATTTATTGAGGCAACTGTGGGGGAGTAGAACCCGGTGGGAGATGAAAGAGAAACTGGGGTAGTGGAGAAGGTGAGGCATGATCCATTCTGCATGTTTGGAAGGCAAAGTGGGTGGTTATGAGTGATCATGGGGAGCACCCTCTTGGGAGGTAGCGGTGTGGGGCACTGGGGAGCCCCTGGGAGAGCTTGAGGCCAGGCACACTGGTGGCATCAGCCTGTTCAGTTCATGGCGCGCTGGCCCCTGTGCTTTTCCTCAGACACAAGGCCTAGACTGACCTGATTCCTCCAGATTTGAAGACCTGGGGCCTGAGTGGCGTCCTGCCTGCCGGGCTGGGAGTGCCGCCTCACAGTCGGTGTACTTCCCTGCAGGAAAAGTCATGGGGCAGTAGAGGAGCAAACAGTACCTCCAGTGCCCTTGCACATACCTGGTTGGGGACAGGCACAGCTTGTCCCTGGCACTGCTGCTGCTGCTGCACTTCCAGTGTCCACTGCCTCTCGCCCGCAGTGCCTCTCTGACTGTCTCCTCCTCACTTTGTTCCAGAATCCAAGTCACTTGATGACTGTGAGGAGCTGGTGATAAATACGACAGCAACGATCAACAATTTGTCTTTCTACCAAGTGAAGAATTCCGTAATTCAAGACAAGAAGCTATACATTGCCCAATGTAAGGTTCGGAACTAGGTTTAAGGTTTTGATTCGATTAAATACAAAAGTGAAGGCATTCCTGGTTTTTGACTTGTGTCACAAATATCTTAGAGCACGATCTGATTTTAAGAAATTAGAAAATGGGGACAATTAGTTTATTAGTTCTTTTAGTATCACTTACTTTTCATGTATTTATTTTTGCAGCATGAGGGGTTTGAACCCAGGGCCTTCCTCTTGCTAACTAGGCAAGTGCTATGCCATTGAGCTGCATCCTCAGCCTAAATTTTAAATTTTTATCAGTATTTAACATGAGATTGGTTTGCCTTTAAATTAAAACTCAACTGGTTTTATTTTTCCTGTCACCAAATCCAGTGCTCTTAAAACTTCTTGTAAGCAAAAACATGGATGGAATCCTAGAAGCGGTGCGTGTTTTTGGAAATCTCTCCCAGGACCATGACATCTGTGATTTCATTGTGCAGAATAATGGTGAGTTAATGACACTGAAATTTATAAACATGTACTTCTTGCCAACAATCAGCCAAGTGGTTCCAGAGCTTAGACGATGATAACATGATACTTGTTTGTGCTTCGGGAGAAGTAGCACTCTGCATTCTGTCCTGAAGGGGAGGTGCTCAGCTCAGGTTGCTGAGATGGACCTACCCACCCGGCGAGGGCGCTTAGACCTTCTCCCTCCCCGATGACCCACTGAGTGCTGGGGGAGATGGGTGTGTGTGTTTAATGGAGACAAACTTAGCATTTCTGCCATGGGACTGGACTCAAGAGATGTTCCCCTTCATGTGCTAGAGTGTCTATTCCACTTTGTTTATAATTGCAAAAAGTAAAAACAACCTAAATGTCTGTCAACAGCCAAGGGAATAGTTGCATAAATATGTGTACTCGTACAACAAAACATTCCACAGCAGTGGTAGAGAATCTATGGCAGGCATGCTGTTGAGTTGTTCTTTTAAAACAAAAGCTGTTAATGCATGAGTAGTATTTTTTTTTTCTAAACTGAAACCTCAGTATTCAGCTTTAATTGCAGTGTTGGCACTTTGCGATAAATAAGTGGGTTTTGGGTTGCAGTTTGGCACTCGGGTTCTAAAAGGTTTGTCATCACTGTTCTGCAGTAATTAATAAATGACTTAGTCATGTATCAACATGCGTCAAACTAAAACACAATGTAGGGACAAAAAAAAGCTAGGGATTTAGTAGGATATATACAGAATAATGCCACCAGTATAAGTTTAAAACCACGTAACACTATGCTGGGGCTAGTTGCAGTGATACATGCTTTATGACCTTAGCCACTTGGAGGCTGAGGCAGGAGGGTCATTAGTTGGAGTTTAGCCTGGGGAACTTAAGAAGACACTGCCTCAAAATAAATATGTACATACATACACACATGAAAAAGACTGGGGGTATAGCTCAGTGAAAAGGCCCTGGATTCAATCCCCAGTAATGTAAAATAAACAACACTACCCTGGGGTATTTCTTATGTATGTGTATTCATATAATGGTGTGAAGTATAAATGCTATATGGAAATGACACAATCCATATTTAAGACAGAATATACCTTTGGAGAAGAAAGGATGTCCAAAGATGTAAATTTGGATCCACAATGTTTTTGTTTAATTGACAAATTGTATATATTTGTTATATACAACATGTTTTGAATGTGGTGTTCTGTTTCCTGTACTGGTGGGTGGCAGCTACCCAAGTGTTTATACTAACCATGCACTGTATGTCTCACATATTTCGTGTAAGAATACTTTTTAAACTCGATTGTCCATGTTCATCACAGGAAATTTCAATGGTGCAGATGTAAAGAACAGGGGCAGCAAACTGCCACCCACCCTCTCACTGCCCCAGAGATAACAATAACTCACCACTTGGGCATGTGCTCTTTAGGGGGTCGCCTCGACCACACTCACTGCTCAGCTGGTCCATAAGGCTGAGGCCAGAACAGGGCAGCGCTCTCAGGTGCCCAGCAGCAGGAAGAGGGTGAGCACACACACAGCTTCTCCGTCCTTTGCCTCTGCTGGGAGGACGAGAAAACAGGGTAAATAGTTCCCAGCTCCATTTCCTAGGAGTAAGGGAAAACATTGCCCCAAGGCAAAATGACTGTGCACTGGAGGCCTTGCCTTGCCAAGGGCTGGTTTTCAGCAGTCTGAGCATCTTCTCCCCGATGAGGCCTCGGCAGATCTTCCTCAGGGAAGATATCGTCAGAAGCAGACTTTCCTTGGGACTCTGCATTTACAGAGTTGCTCCTGAAGCTTCACAAAGCCCCTTGAGAACACCTGAGTTAGAGACAAATGTTATCCGCTTTCCCTTTCTACCAGCAGGAGCTCTAGCACTGCCCTGGAGCGGGAGCTGCCGCCCGGGTCAGTTGTAGTAGTGGACCTGGGAGTGGGAGAGCAGGCTCTGGGAGTAGTGGTTGTTGGGGAGCCCACTGCTACCAGACGGATAAAGACTTAGGAAAAATGAGTTAGGTTCAGGTATCGCAAGCCACTCCCCATCCCGCATTTTCCGTTATGCCGTTGGTGTAAAAAAAGATGCATTCGGCTGTAAGCCCAGAGCTTTCACCTATAGGTATTTGTTCTCTGCCCTCCCAGTACACAAGTTCCTGATCACGCTGCTGGACGCCAAGCACCCGGACCTTTGCTTTTCTGCCTGTGGTGTTCTCCTCAATCTCACTGTGGACAAAGATAAGCGCATTGTCCTAAAGGAGGGAGGTGGCATTAAAAAGTAAGTGTCAAGGCACAGAGTCAGGACTCAGGATTCAGGGCATGCAGCTGCCTAGGAGCTCAGGCCTGTCCCATGTTTCTCGGGGACAGAGGTATTTCAACATTATGAACCCCAGGCTGAGGCTAAGGAGGGGACTTGGGTTTCGCTAGATGCTTAAAATCATTCACAAGTGAATTACTGCTGCCTTGCAGACACTTAAATTTGTAGATATTAAATTATTTTAAATGATCATTGAATCGTATATGGCACATATTAAATATCACAGGATAATTATCACGCTAAACATGCAAAAATTAAAGGCAGACTCTGACTTCTCAATTTGACTTTTGTAAACTCAGGCTAATGGATTGTTTAAGAGATTTTGGCCCTACTGATTGGCAGCTGGCCTGCTTGGTTTGCAAAACTTTATGGAACTTCAGTGAAAATACCAGCAGTGCTTCATCATGTTTTGGAGATGAAGACACCAACACACTCTTAGTCCTCTTGTCTTCATTTTTAGGTAAGTGAGTCTGTGTGTTTCATCAGTGCAAGATAAATTTTTTGTGAACCATACAAATAAATATTGATGTGTGTTAGCGTAGCTGTTTTTCTATAAGCAAGGAAAGAAGGTTAAAGGTTATTATAATTTGGAACTCTCTGGGAAAAGCTGAATGTTATTTATCTACAATAGGGATGGGACTTTTAACTCCTGCAATACAGTCATGATTTTTTTCTTTTTCTATAGGCTGCATAACTACTACAAGTTCAACATAAGTATTTCTGTTGTTTAAAAGTGTTTTGATGCTGTTGAAATTGAAAAAATATGGCTAAAAGCAACTTTGTTTTGAGTCATGTTTTTAAGTGAATCTCTACATTTTAGTTGTAGCTATGTTAGTTATGTTAGTTATCATACAGGAAAGGGTCTGAGAAACTGTCTGCATCACAGTGGGGTCCATAGTCTAAAGGCAGAAACTGAAGTTGTGCAGGCTAAAGAGGATCACTTCTTACTCTGTTTTTTGTTTTTTTCTGTTTTCAGGGTAATTTTTTCCATCCTGGATTATCTCTAAAAACCATGATCTGAGCCAGTACATGGCTTCATTGTTTTCAGTAGTCCTTTTCCCCACGAGGAGGAGGCATAACCATCATTGTCCAGCCATGGACTGGCAAGGCTGTAGGGAACGGTGCCCTGTAACTGCAAACTCATGGGTTCAGATCCTCCTGCTTCCAGTTGGTGGTGTGATTTGGACAAAGGAATCTCTGACAGCCCATCTTTCCATCTTTAAAATGGGGACATGATAATCCCTGCCTGCCCCAGGGAGTTAGTTGTGAGGCTCAAATAAGCACCCTGAGGGCTTAATGGAAAGAGTAAGGGGGTCTATAGTCAAGACAGTTCTAAATTCTAGTCCTTGCTTTGTCTTGCAAGTTTTTAAACCTTTGCCTGGAATCTATATTGATCATCTCTACGGGAGGGACAGTTGACATCTACCCTGCAGGCTGGTTAGGATGATAAGTGAACAGATACGTACAGAGGGTCCTCCTGAGACCTAGAGTCCTCAGAAGACCGCCAAAGCACTTGTAAACTCTAAGCTTTGTAACAGTGTGTTACCAAACAGGAACTGACACTCAGAAGGTATTTGAAAGAATCAGGTGTACTATGCTGTTGTGAAATTTGCTTCTTTTCCAGGTAAATTATAATTTCATGTGTGTGTTTAAAATACAGAGCAAGAAAAAATTGATTGATTGGGTTCACAATCTGCTCTGTGAACATTGTTTTCTCGGGAAGCTGAAGGGTGTACTCAGGCTGCCTAACCCAGTTCTCCAAATCCTTTTCTTTACTCATGTATTTGGCGCTGGCGATAGAACCAAAGGCCTCTTGTGTGCTAAGCAAGTGTCCTACCATGAGCTACCTCCCTAGCTCCTTTAATTCTTAGTGCTGGGTGGAGCACTGAAATCAGCTGTGAAATTAAAGAAACCACTCCTCTTGGCCCATCCTCAGGAATGCTGATTCAGGAGCTCTGGGGTGGGGACTGAGGATCTGTGCCTTAAAAGCTTCCTCAGGTGAGTTTGATGTGCAGTGAGGACTGAGAGCCTTGGCTCTGGTTATTGAGGGGATTTAGGGAAGGATGCACAGGGGCGAGTGAAGCCAGGAAGCAAGGTGCTCCCCACAGGCTCTGGGAGAGGCCCTGAGGAGCTCGAGTCCCAGGCAGCCTCAGCAGCAGGCAGCAGGAGCCCCACCCTTGGGCTCCAGAGTGCTGGAGATCCAGCTCTGCTCTGGCTCTGCCGTGAAGGACAAAGTTCTCTTTTCTCCTCTTGCTTCCTCTAGGCTCCTGGTTGGTCCTGGCTCCCACTACCACCACGCTTCCATTTGCTGCGCTCAGTACATGTCTCGCTGTCTCCTCTGTGGCTGGCACACTTTTCTGCATCTCCCTTTCAGGAGGAAGATGTGATTGGCTCAGTGAATCACTGTCCTGTGGCCTAAGGCTGTTGTGTGGGGGCGGCAGCAGCTGCCTCCATAACAGGCAGGCTACCCGTGGCTTCCTTTCTTGCCTAAGCCTGAGACAGTCGGTGATGAGTAACCAGGAGTGCGGGGCCGCTGCGTGAGGACCAGCCGGAGACAGCACGGGCATGGCTGGCTGCACAGCACGGGGCAGCGGATGTGGGGGGCCCTTCATGGCAGCTGGTCCATTGCTATGGTTCCGTTCCCTACGTTGGGCTACTCCAGCCTCTGGCCTTTGCATGTGCCCTGTACCCTATATGCTGTGCAGGTGCTGCTGTCCTGCCAGGCCCTTTTTACAGCTCCTGAAGCCCAAGATCCTAAGAAAACCTCTACTTATTATGTAGCGATTACATAATCATGATTTGTGTGATTTCTCTTGGGTTAATGTTTTGTACATTTTAACTTCCCCTTTCCAACTCAGTCACTTTAGGGAAAAAACATTGCCTCACACGAAGTAGGTACTTGATAAATGCTTGTAGATTAACTAACAGTAGTGTTACCTGTGTTTTAATAGTGTTGCATACCTTTGCTTTGGGGATCATATGTGTGTTTTGTGTGGTGCTGGGGACTGAACCTAGGGCCTTGTGCATGCTAGACAAGTGCTCTACCACTGAGTTATACCTTTAGCCCTACTAGTGTTTTACACTTTTAAAAATTTGTTTTTTAAACACGTCCTCACAAAAAAATTTCTGGGATCATTAGCTAAGTGACAGATGAAGAAAGTTAGTCTAGAAGGGTTAGATGACTTGCCTAAGGACATACTATATCAAAGCCAGGACTTTTCATCAGAAGATAAACATCTAGTCTGTGTTTTTCTGCTGTTCCATTACATAGTACATCCTGACCCCACCCCACCCCATGGAAGGAGCCTGTGGCATAGATAACAAAAATAAACAGAGTTTGATCAGGGAGCCAAGTCACAGTACAAAGTATGATGCTTTCTCACATGATGAAGAGCTCTTCATTAAGAATTATGAGGAGAAAAAAAAAAGAATTATAAGGAGTGGGCCTTGTGGGCTACTGGACCTCATGAGCTCTGTGGTCTACACTGCTTCTAGGCTTTTTCTAAGTGGGTTGGTTACCTAGACCCTTACTTCTGACCCTTACAGGGCCAGGGTTGTGTCTGGATAGTTGGCCTGCCACAGTGAAATGGGCATGTGGGTAATTAAATTTGAATTATTTTTCAAAGATAGCTTTTAAAAAAAGAGGCTATTATGAAAACAGGATGAGCTAGTAAATCACAAAGGCCAATGTTGAAAAATTGAGGCTGTTCTTGGAAATAATGGCAAAGCAACTGATATAGTAATAAAAGTTCCCTAAATTTTTTTTTTGCAGGGTGACTAGGGGGAAAAAAGGGCAAAAAGTAATGATATGCAACATGGTTGAAATGTTGAGTCTTTCTGGAAAGAAGCTTAAAAAGAACATTGTCTAAAACTTTCTGGTATACTGCAGTCACTTCTTATAAACTCATGATTGATGTGTTTACCTGGAAGTTCTAAGTAGTGGCACCTGGCACTCTAGTCACCAGGAGTCCCTCTCCAGAAGCAGCTTTGTGTGCAGCTGATCATCACAAATGGGAAGAACACTAGGTTATTGTGTGCTCATAAGGTGTGTGGAACCTGGCATCAGATTTGGTGACAAGGCCTCTGCCAGGGAGCTATCAGGTGCTTCTGGGACAGATGAGGATTCTGGGACATGAGAGAAAGATCAGGGCAGTGACACATCCCTCCAACAGGTGCCTGGTACTAGAAAGCAACCCAGGAAATCATGCCCTAATGCTGTAATACACTTGACCTATAATGATGATTGTGTTGTAATTATCACTGGCAGATCTATTGTTTTGAGTGTTTTAATACTTTCTAATAACTTCATTTCAAATTTTAATATTTGGGTTTTTGTTTGTCTGGTTTTGTTTTTGTTTTTGTTTTTTTGAGACCATCTCACTATGTAGTCCAGGCTGGCCTTGAACTCACTACGTAGCCCAGGCTGCCTCGGACTCATAGGGATTCTCCTGTGCCAGTCTGCTGAGTGCTGGGATTATAGGCACGCACCACCTTGCTTGGCTTTCAAATTTTAGTACATTTGAAAGTATACATTGTAAGCCGGGTGTGGTGGCTCTCGCCTGTAATCCCAGCACTCGGGAGGCTGAGACAGGCGTCTCGTTGTGAGTTCGAGACCAGCCTGGGCTACAAAGTGAGCTCAAGGCCAGCCTGAACAGTATAGTGAGACCCTGTCTCAAAAACATGAGGGCCAGGGATCTAGCTCAGTGGCCTAAGTGCCTGCCTGGCAAGCACAAG
>RJWT010009982.1:0-24601 GCA_004365215.1 Cuniculus paca | reverse complement strand
TACATACACAATGTGCAGGTGGGGTGAAATTGCTGTAGAGTCAAAAATAAACACCAGCCATAGGATAGAAAGTGGTAGCAGAGGACAGTGGTGATGCTACTTTCCCCAGGGGAGGTAAGGGGCATCTCTGAGGACATAACATTTGAACAGATAACAGGATGAAGTGAGAGTAAACATTGAAAATATCAAAGGAAAAGAAAACAGTAAGAACAGAGTCCAAGGTGTGCACTTGGACTAGCACTATGTTCTAGAAGTGAGGTCAGGGGAGAAATCAGTGAGATTATCAAGACCTAACAGATGGTTAAGATAATTTCTGACTTTATTCTGAGTCATTAGGAGTTTTGAGCAAAGTAGTGACATAATCTGGAGGATAAACAGGGCCATACTGGATGTTCTGTGGAGAAAAGACCATAGGAGATGGATCCATTAACGTGAGTGCCTCAAGAAATGTGTGGGGGATTAGTGTAGCACACTTCTGGGTGTATCTAGGTGGATCATGGAGGCATGGTATTGGGATCTGTGAATGGTCCTTTGCCACTTTTCTTCTAGCACTGTTCCTCTGCTCTGCTTCTTGACTATATGAACTAAGGACCCTCAGTCTGCCCCACCTTTCTACCATGAAGTCCCTGCTTTGAAGCCAGCCAATCAGGGACTGACTGAACCCTCCGAAACTGTGAGGCAAATTAAACCTCTCCTCTTCTACACTGTGGGTGTTAGGTACTACGTTGTGTTACAGCAAAGAGAAAGCTGATTAATAGAGGAAGGAAAGTTAGGAAGCTCTTGTAATGATCCATAACACAAATGATTGTGGCTCAGATAGAAAGGCAGTGGAGATGGTGGAGATGGTGAGAAGTTCTTGGAGTATGAATTGATCTTGAAGGAAGAATAGCCAAAATTGTGTGATAGATTGTATATAAACTGAGAAAAAGGGAGGTGTCAAATCTGTCTCTAAAGATTTTAAGCAAAGCATATGGTCATGTGCTGACCTTGACTGAGATTAAGCAGTCTAAGAGCAGGTTTTGCAGTTGGGGCAAAAATCATGCTGGACATGTTAAATTTAGGATACTCAGTTGACTTATAAAGAAGACATTGAGTAACAGTTTAGTGTATGAGATTGGAGTTTAAGTGGAATTCCAGAAATGGAGACATGAAATTGGAAGTAAGGAATGTGTGAGTGGAATTTAAATCCACTGGTCTGGGTGAAGTCACCTAGCAAATGAGTTAAGATAGGGAGATAAAGTAAGTCTGTTGCCTCAGTCTTTAGGGCCTTTCACACTGAACAGGTCTGGATGACAACAAAGAACAAGGGGGGGTGTGGAGTAGGAGAAGGAGCTGCCACATCAGGATATAGTCTAAAATGAACACTGCAATATACTTGACAAGTACTTTTTAAGCTCCTAGACACACGCTCAGGACATTCTGTAAGAGGAGAAATATTTTGGAAAGCTTTAGATGCCTCCGAAGTGGTTGGTATTTCAGGAAAAACATATGTGTCCATGATTAAAGGAATGAACTCTCAACCACCTTTCAAAACCAGATGTCCAGATCATTTATCCTTTAAGATTTCTTGATAACTGAATGGCTGCTTTCAAATTTTAGATTTATTGATGCTTACTACAGTACACGCAATATTTTCCTATAGTCTGTTTTTCTTGAGCTCTTCAGCAACCATTGCTTTGAAACTTCATTGTGTCTATAGAGGAAATAAGGAACCAGATGAAAAGTGTGGTATGTGGCATGTCTTGGTCTACATCCTAAGCTTTTCCCCCCATATTTGCAGGGTTTTTTCCTCAATCTTGCCTTTCTTCCCATAGAAATGATACCATATTCTATGACCATTGAAAGCCAATAGCCTTCAGGCCCAATCAAGATATGTACTGATGTTTCTTTTAGAAAACTCAAGAGAAAGGAGAAAAGAAATAAGGGAAAAGATTATAAATATACATATGGATACAGGTATATGTGTGTATGTAAATATATACAAGATAGGTAACTATACTAGTAACCTCTGTTCATCAAAAAGAAGTTTGTTTTCATTGATTGATCATTTTTTCATGCCTAAATCTTGTAATCTGAACAACTACTTTTGAGATAAGAAAATGCAATATATTAACCAGTGTTAATTTCCTATTTTTCTGAAATTCTCCATCATTGTTATCTTTCTGTTTTGTTTTTAAAATAACAACACACAAAGAAAAAAGAGAAAACCCATTCCAATGTCTAAGACATTGACTTCTAAGCAAACAGTGTCAATCTAACCTAGTCGTAAGTTAGTGACCCTATACCTCTATGTCTCCACAAAACCTAGCTTTCTTAGAAAATCCTGTTTGTGATAAACATGTTACTCTTTCTTTCCTAAACTGGTCCTCCTTCCAATGTTCTCCTTTTCTGCCAGTGATATCACCATTGATAGAGACATCCCTAATTTAAGTCTGTACATTTTTCCTTGTCTCCAGCATTTCATGAGTTACTAATTCAGCCTATTATAATTCAGATCCTTTGCCTGGCACCTTCTCTATTCTAGTGCCCTAGTTTCACTCATCCCCACCTCTCTTCTGCACTATTGTCATTACCTTCTCTCTGGTTTCTCTGCCACCTTGCTTCTTGTTTCTAATCTGCCTTCCACAATCCAGTCAAAGGGCTTTCTAAATGCAAATATAGCCCTATTAAAAACCAACCTTATTTAAAAGCTTCTAGTGTCTCCAATTGATGTTGGAATAAGATCCAAACTCTTTAGAATTGCATACTGGGACCTTCAGAATTTGCACATGGGATACAAAAATGAAAAATGCATAATCTCACTTTCAGTGAGCTCTCAGTTTGATGAGGGAGGCCAACACAAGCACCTGCAATTTTAATGCTTCATGAAAAATGTTCTCAGAATTATGTGAAAATGTAAACAACTATATGAAAGGGCAACAGTTGCAACTTTTCTGTTAGTGATAAGATGTAGTACTCTAAGGGAGGAGCTAGGTGTGTTAGGAGAGCATTCCCTGGTGCCTGAGGTGGTAGCCATTCCCATTGCCTCTCCACTTTCACTGGGAACCCAGAAAATGACAAAATAAAGAAGCAAATGCAGTCTCAGACTTCCAGCCCACCCAGAAGTCCAGGAGTCACCAATAGAGAAGAAAATGGGAGACACACACCTGAAATTCCTGAAATGATAGCAACAGAAGTAAAGAAATTCATGAGGTTATAGAGGAATCAAGATCAGAAATAATCTCTCAGGTTAAAAAAGAAATGTGAAAGCTGGCAAAACCACTTGAATGAAACTGAAGATAGATTTTCAGACCTTGTAGACAGGATCATGGCTATTGACCATGAAAAGACAGATTTTTTAAAAATAACAAAATATCAGGAAACAATGATTCAACAGCTACAAGATGATGCAAAGAAAAGCAATATAACAATAATGGATGTCCATGAAAAAAGCAAGAACCAACACAAGCAAAATAAAAAACTATTCGTAGAAGTAATAGAAGACAATTTTCCAAGTATGGAAAAAGAATCTGAGATACAGATAAGTGAGGCATATAAACCCCAATTAGCCATAACCAAAATAAATCTACACCCAGATGTATAATAATCAAGATCCCAGAAATTCAGCACAAGAACAGAATATTAAAAGCTTTTAGAGAAAAGAAACAGATCACCTATAAGGGAAAGCCCATCAGAATCATGGCATACTTCTCAACACAAATTCTCAAGGCAAGAAAAGCTTAGAGGGAAGTACTTCAAATCCTGAAAGAAAACAACTTACAACCCAGATTGATGTACCCTGCAAAACTATCATTCAAAATCAATGTAAAAATAAGATACTTCCATGACAAAGAACAACTGAAGAAATTTATGACTTCCAACCAATACTACAAAGGATATTGAAAGATATTCTAGACAGAGACAAAAATTTCCACAATTCCAAGAACAACAACAGAAAAAAACTGCCAAGCAGGGCAAACAATTAAGCAGAGAGGAAAAGCAGGGACCCAAGAGGAGGAAAATAATATGACAAAGACAAGCCAATACATATAAGTTATTCCCATAAATGTAAATGACCTCAATTTACCAATCAAAAGAAACAGACTGACAGAATGAATCAAGTAAAAAAATCCAACAATATGCTGTATACAAAAAATGTATTTAACTCAAAAAGAAATGCATAGACTAAAAGTCAAAGAATGGAAAACAGCACTCCATGAAGTTGGAACCCAGAAAAAAGTAGGGGTAGCTATCCTATTTCAGACAATGTGAACTTCAAAACAAGAATGATTAAAAGAGATAAAGAAGGTCACTGAATAATTGTCAGGGGAAAAATTCCAAAGGAAGAAATAACAATCATAAATATGCACCAAATATGGGAGTACTCAACTATATAAAGCAAATATTAAAAGACTTGAAAAAACATATAAGCAATAACGCAGTTATAACAGGGACCTTAATACTCCATTGTCACAAAGATACAGGTCAACAAAACAAAGAACCAGCAAAGAAACAACAGAACTGAATCAAACCTGTGAACAAATGGACTTAGTAGATGTTTACAGAGTGTTCCACCCAAAAACTTCAAAATACACATTCTTCTCACCTGCACATGAACATTTTCGAAAATAGACCATATACTATCACATAGAGCATGCTTAAGTAAATAGAAAGGAATTGAAATTATTGCATACATATTATCTGAACACAGTGTAGTAAAATTAGAAATTAATGACAGTACAAACTGCAAAAACTCCATAAACACATGGAAATTAAATAACACCATCCTGAACAACCAATAGGACACGAATGAAATTAAAGAAGAAGTTAAACAATGCCTACAATTAAATGAAAATGCAAGTACAATTTACAGAGACCTGTGAGACACAATGAAAGCATTCCGAAGAGGGAAATTTATGGCACTGAATTCTCACATCAGGAAAACAGAAAGAGCACAAATAAACAACCTAACACTACACCTGAAGCTTCTAGAAAAGGGAGCAAGTCAAGCCTAAAGCTCAGAGAAGGGAGGAAATTATAAAGATCAGAGCAGAAGTTAACACAATTGAGACTAAGAAGACAATACAAAAAATTAATGCATTGAAGAGTTGGTTCTTTTAAAGAATAAATAAAATTGATAAACCCCTAGCCAACCTTCTCAAAAAGAGGAAAGAAGAAACTTAAATTCATGCAATGAGAAATGCAACTGGTGAAATCACTACATATCCTGTGAAAATTCAGAAGATCATCAATACTTACTTCAAAAATCTATACTCTCATAGGCTGGAAAACACAGAAGAGATGGACAGATTCCTGGAAATGTAAGATTTACCAAAACTGAAACAAGAAAATATAAAAATTCTGAATAACCCAATATCAATTAATGAAATTGAAAATGTAATTTAAAACTTACCAACAAAGAAAAGTACAGATCCTGATGAATTCATGGCTGAATTCTACAAGAAATTTAGAGAAAATTTAACACCAATACTCTTCAAACTCTTTAATGATATTGATAGGCAGGAAATTCTCCCTAACTCATTCCTGGAGGCAAGTATTGCTCTGATACAAGACCAAAGAAGGACCCAACCAAAAAACAGAACTATGGACCAATCTCCTCAATAAAATACTAGCAAACAGAATGCAGCAAATCATCAACAAGATTATACACCATGACCAAGTGAGATCCATCTCAGGAATGCAGGGATGGTTCAACACATGCAAATCAATGAATGTGATACACCATATCAACAGAGCCAAAGGCAAAAATCACATGATCATCTTAAGAGCTACAGAAAAAGCTTTTGATAAAGTCCAACACTCATTTGTGACAAACACTCTACAGAAAATTGGAACAGATGATACAAATATTTTGGAATCACTCTAACAAAGGAAATAGAAGATCTATACACTGAAAATTATAGCACTTGGATAAAAGATTGAAGAGAATATCACAAAATGAAAATATATCCCTTGCTCATGAATAGAAACAGCCCATATTGTGAAAATAACCATACAACCAAAACTGTTATACAGATTTAATGCAATCCCAATCAAAATACCATTAGCATAACTCACAGATTGAGAGAAAACATTCCTAAAATTAATTTGGAACCAGAAGTGATCTAGAATAGCAAAGGCAATTTTGGGCAACAAAGGTAAGGCAGGCAGCATCACAATCCCTGACTTGAAATTATACCACAAAGCTACTTTGATAAAGTCAGCATTGTATTAGCAAAAAACAACAACAAAAAAAAAATAAAATAAAATAAAAAAGAAGAAACCAGATCCAAAGATCAGTGGAACAGATTAGAAGATGCAGAAACAACTCCAGACTTACTAAACCACCTTATCTTTGACAAAGGATTCGAACACATTCACTGTAAAAAAAGATAGCCTCTTTAATAAATGATGCTGGACAAACTGGCTTTCCAGATCCCAAACACTAAAACTAGACCCATGCCTATCACTATGCACTGTAAACTAAAGTCAAAATGGATCAAAGGTCTAAATATTAAGATGGAAACACTAAACATATTGGAAGACAAAGTATGTAGAAATCTCGAGGACATAGGGGTAGTCAAAGAGTTCATGAACAAAAACCAAACTTCACAGGAAGTACTTCAAAGAATCAACAACTGGGATCTCATCTTATTAAAACATTCTGCACATTGAAAGAAATCACCAACAGAGTGAAAAGAAAATCTACAGATTGAGAAAAATTTTTGCCAACTTCCCTCAGACAAAGGACTTTATCTAGAATGTATAAAGAATTGAAAAAAATCAGGCCCCCCAAATTTAAAGACCCAATTCATAAATGGGCATCTGAGATGCATACACAATTCTCAGATGAAGAAATACAAATGGCAAACATATATGAAAAAAATGTTCAACATCATTGATCATTTGAGATATGTAAATTAAAACACTGAGATTCCATCTCACTCCACTAAGAATGGCTAACATCAAGAAATTAACCAAAATAACAAATGTTTGTGGGGTGTGGGGGAAAAGGAACCCTTCTCCATTGTTGGTGGGAGTGTAGACTGGTACAACCACTGTGGAAATCTGTGTGGAGATGTCTCAAAAAGGATTAGAGGTTCCATTTAACCCAGCTATTTTCCTTCTGGGTATTTTCCCAGAAGAATTAAAAACATCATATGACAGCAATATATATGCACCCACGTTTATAGCTGCACAATTTGTAATAGCCAAATCTTGGAAATAACCCAAATGCCCATCAACTGAGGAGTGGATTAAAAAGATGTGATATTTTTATACAATGGACTACTACTCAGTCATGAAGAATGATACACTCAAGGTTTTTATAGGTAAATGGATGCAACTAGAAACAATTCTCATAAGTGAAATAAATCAGACTTGCATGTGTAAACACTGTATTGTCTTGCTAGTGTAAGAAACTGAAAGAGTAAATAAGATCCAAAAGTTAAAATAGATATATAGTAAAAGGGAAAGAAACTGCTCAAAAGAAAATTATATTGTTTCATCAATCTTGCATGCCTGTATCTGGTAACTTGAGCAACTATTTTGAAGATAACGATATGTAATATAACAGCCACTGTTAAATTTCTATCATCTTGTTTTGAAATCCTATATTGCTATTGGTTTTTTGTTGTTGTTGTTGTTGCTGTTGATGTTGTTCTCATTTTATTTTCGGTGTTGTTTTTTGATAGCTTGTTTGCTTCTTGATATTTTTGTGTTTTTATGTTTTTAAAAAAAGACAGCATTCCCTGAAGTCATCTGTTTACTTAATTACTTACCTTGGGAAACAAAATATAATAGTTATGTCTGATAGATTTCTACCAATGTAGATATATGCATACCTCTTTGAAATACCTGGATGGGTTCTTTAATTTGGGAATTTGAGAAAGCACAAACGGATATGTTAAAAATGTCTTCTTGTATGAGAATTTATATGCTTTACCATAAAGTCCTACAGAGAAATAATTCTGAATTATGCTCCCATTCTCCCTCATAAAAGAACTCTAAGCCAGTGAAGCAATAAAAGTGACTTTGCTGTTTTTATTGTTTCATTTCATCTTTTCCTCTCCTGTGTGGTCCCTGTCATCGTGGACCAAGATTCCCCTTTCTCATTTCAGGATGCAAACTGAATGTTTTCAAAGTCTTTGGATTTTGCTTAAACTTTTGATTGGAGTAAGTCATTATACTTTGACTTTTAAAAAATTAATTCATTTCTGTACTTGTGGTCTTTGTATCTTTCTAAGATATGAGGGCTTTATGATGACCTTCATAGGGCCATCCTCTGGTTTCTCTATGAATGATCAAAGTGCTATAATGCAGCATAGTGTGCTTCAAACTGCTCCACATGAGAGAAGAAAACGCCTGTTTAGACTTTAAGCAGAAAAAGGAATCCCCACATACAGTGCCATGATACCACCTGTATAACCTCATTACATATTTCAGGGGACAGAGCTCAAGGGAATTAATCTTTAATCTAGTCTTTCTCACTGTCTATTCCCTTTGAACACTAATGCTCAAAAATGCCTGGGGAAAGTCTGATGATTAAATAAGCCTAGGAAATTCTAAAGATTACGTCCAGTCTCAGAAAGTTATCTTGCATAGAACGTTTCAGAGATGTCAATAAACGAAGCAGTAAAACCCATACTTTCTTTCATTTAATATGATCAAACTTATATGACCACAGATATCAGTTTGTTTTGTAGCCCCAAAACAATCACTGGAAAAATGATGGCCTTGGAGCTCAGTGTGAGGTTAAGCACTGATAAACCTTTTTTCCATTACATTGTAATTGAGATCTTTTTGGTATTTTATTATAAAATTTTTCAAAATTACAGAAAAAATCCATAATAATGTGCAGTGAAGCCAATATCTCCACCATTGCAGATTCTACAATGATGATTTTACCATATTTGCTTTATGTAATTGTTTCTGTCTTTCTACTAGATTGGTAAGCCTTAGTGAGAAAATTTATTTTACCAGTAGTTAACAGAGTACAAAGTACATAGTTTGCAAACCAATAAATGTTTGTCTAAATAATGAATGAATGAGTGACAGAACTTTTTATTTTAAATCTTCTCAGACCCTTCTGCCGCCACTCATAAGAAATGAACTTCAAGGGAGATGAAAGACTACACAGAACCTTTCTACAGCCTTTCTAAGTCTGGACGATATTAACATAGAATAAGGTGCAGACCCTGAGATCTTAGATCTGCAGTCATAACCTTGGGTACCTCTGTCCTCACAGATTCTTTTGCCAGCCCAGTGAACCTGGTGGATAAAATTAGCCCAAGGCCTAGCCTGCCAAGTCTTGTCACATGTTGGATTCTCCTTTCCTTCATAAGTTTCACGCTTTGTGAGATCCTGGTGTCTTCTTAATTTCCAAAGACATTTAGTTTCCATTCTGATTTTTATCTGCCCCTCATCTTTCATGCCCAGAAACCTGATCCTTGGTTTGTCTGGCTGTCCACTTTCTTCATTTGTAACTGCAGATGGAAAACTGTTATTTAATATGTCTTTTGTCCTTTTATCCCTTAGTGTCTGGTTACCTACTGTGGCCTAAGGAAGTAATTGCCCCTTTCCTTTCCTTTCCTTTCCTTTCTTTTCTTTTTCTGCATCTGTGTCAATAAAATAAAAATCAATAAAGTTTTTTTTTCACTTTTCCTGATTTTTAAATTTGCTTCACTTTCCCTGATAATGAATTCCATTTCGGATTTTTTATCTTAATACTTGCTCTCACCTCCTCATGTTTTCCTCTCTTCTATTCTTTGTCCCCATTCCCTTGATTTTCTTTCTCTGATAGAAAAGAATTCAATACTGTAAGTTTAGAAGAAACAAGGTGGGAGGTCATAGACAAACCAATCAAGTGTGTTGAATGAGGCTTCAGGAGGCCCTGGTCTTCCATTTACTTTTACTGTTTCCACTATCCACTTTTCTGATCATGCTCCCGGTTTCCCATGACCCTCTATTTGCCATGTCTGCGCCAAGATAGAGACGTTGCCTCCACCCTACCCTATTTTATTGCTGTTAAAATATGACTCTTGAGCTTCTGCCTATATGCCTAAAATTTTTCTATTATTTTCTTTTCTATGTACATTTGCATTCTTTGCCAGCTTTTCTGCAAGGTGGTAGATCATTGTCTTCTTTGTAGAAATTCTTTTCATACACGCAAAGTTGGTATTTGTATGTTATTTGTTCCTTCCAGATTTTTGCCTTTTAATTTTATTTTTTATTCGTTATACAACAAAATGTGAAAATACAGAAGTTGTTTATGATTTCTGGGTTTTGCAACATAGTAAGAATATCTGCACTTGCTCTAAGATTATGAAAAATGTTTTCTTTATGGAATTTCGAGGTTCTAGTTTTCACATTTAAGTCATTTATCTATCCAATTTATTTGTAGTTCTAGATTTCTTTCTTTCTTTCTTTCTTTCTTTCTTTCTTTCTTTCTTTCTCTTTTCTCTCTCTCTCTCTCTTTTTAAATTTTTTTTTGTGTGTGTGTGTGGTACTGCGAATTGAATCTAGGGCCTTTGCACTGAGCTGCATCCCCAGAAGTTTTAAAATTGTTTCTTAGTTCTGAGATGGTTTCTCACTAAGTCATTGAAGTGCCCGGGCTGGCATGAGTGTGTGATCCTCCTGCCTGAGGCCCCCAGAATGCTGGGATTACATGTGTGTTAATATACCAGGCTAGATGATTACTCACTTATTGAACATTTCATCATTCCCCTACATAAATATCTCATCATAAGCTAAGTTCCTTACTCCCCATTCATAATCTTTTCTTATTTTGGGGATGCCATTTGTCTCTGTGTTACATTGAATTAGAAATTAAATACATACATAAATATGTATACTCTGGATACAAATTCCATATCAGACATATTATTTGCAAATATTTTTCTTCATTCTGTGGGTTTTCATTTTTTGGAGCCATTTGAAGCCTGAAAGATTTTAGCATTGACAGTCTAATTTATCTAATACGTTTTGGTCACTTATGGTTTTGGTGTATCTAAGGTTTTGCCAAACCCGAAGGAACAAAAATTGATTCCTATGTTTTCTGCTAAGACTTTTACAGTTTTGATTCTTATACTTAGGTCTATGATGTATTTTGAATTAATGGTTGTGCTTAACTTCACTGACTTGACTAAAGCTGTGTCCATTTACTTATGAATTGTCAATTCTGTTCTTCTGACTTTATCCTATACCAGTACTGTAAAATATCGTAACAAATTCTGAAATCAGGATGTGTGAGTTCTCCAACTTTGTTCTTTTTCTTTTACTTTAAAAAGAAAAAAGCACAGAAAAGAAAAACAAAAAACAAAAGAAACAAACAACTACTACAACAAAAATCCCCAAACAATAACAATATAGGCTTTCAAAACAAGATGATAGGAATTTAACAGTGGTTGTTATATTGCATGCTGTTATGTTCAAAGCAGTTGCTTAGATTACCAGATATAGACATGCAAAATTAATCAAACAGTGTGAGTATTAACTGTTCTTTTCCATGAAATAATAGAATTAGTAGTACGATCATCTTAGCTATCTTGTGCTTATAAGGCTGTTTTCACTTTTTGGGGTCTCTTGAATTTTTTATTTTTAGGGATAACTTGCCAATTTCTATGAAATGACCAGTTGTAAATTTGATACACTATTGTGTGTGTATTCACTTTTGGGGTATATTGCCATCTCATTCATGAACATGGGATGTCTTTCCATTGATTTATCTGTAATTCTTAAGAACAGTTTTCTATTTGCCAAAGTACATATTTTGCGTTTCTTTTCTTAAATTAACTCCTCACAATTTTTTATGCTAATGTAAATGAGATTTCTTTGGTAATTTTATTTTGGATCATTTATTGCTAATGTATAAAAATGACATTACTACATATGTATCTTATACTTTACAATTTTGCTTTATTTCATTAGCTGTATTAGTAGATTTCTTAAGGTTTTATATATTTTGCAGAACTTGGCAAAATTATGTCATGTCAAAATAGAGACTTTTCTCTAATCTAGATGTCTTTTATTCTTTTCTTACCTAGTTGTCCTAGATAAAACTTTCACTTTAATATTGTGTATAAGTGGCCAGTATAGATATTTTTGGTTGTCCTCCAAGTTAGAGGGACAATTTTCACTCTCTCATTAAACATTATAGTAGCTAAGTTTTTCATACTCATATTCTTCATTAGATTGAGAAGTGCCTTTCTGTGGCTCATTTATTAGCATTTACTGTGATTAGTAGATGAAGAGTTTTGTGAATGTTTCACAGATTCTTAAAAGAAAGACACTGAAAAAATACAAATTCATTACATCTTCATAGATTAGAAGAATTTCTGTTGTTGAAATGCCCATCCCAACCAAAACAATTTATAGATTCAATGAGATCTACTCCCCAAAATATTGGTGCAATTCTTCACAGAAATAGAAAAAAATTCTTAAAATTCATATTCAAATACAAAAGACCCTGAATAGCTAAAGTGATTGCAACAAAAAGAACTAAGGTGGAGGCATTACAATACCTAATCTCAAAACATGCTACAAAGCTACAGTATACATACTAACCAATGCAACAGAATGGAGAACTCAGAAAAATTTCATGTGCACAGAACCATCCAATTATGAATAAAGTGCCAACTTTTGGAGAAAGAACAGCTTTTCAATGGGTGATATTAGGAAAACTGGATATACATCTGTAAAAGAGTAAGACCAAACATCTAGCTCTTACCATAAACAAAAATCAACACAGAAGTGGATCAAAGGCCTAAACCTATTAAATTACTAAAAGTAAACCCTTCAAAACATTGACATGGGTAATTTTTTTTTTTTTTGGATAAGATCCTAAATATACACGCAACAATAACAAAAGTAAACAAGCATGATTATATCAAATTAGGAAGCTTCTGCACAAGAAAGGAAACAATCAACAGAATAAAGACACAAGCTGCTGAATGGGAAAAAATATTTGCAATTTATTCATCCAACAAAGGATTGATATTTCGAATATACAAGGAACCCAACAGTAAAACAATCCAGTTTAAAAGTAGGCAAATGAACTGAGTAAATATTTCTTAAAGTAAAGTGTACAGACAGACAGTAGGCATAGTTAAGAAACCTCAATAACAAGAATTACCAGGGCAATGGAGATGAAAACCAAAATGAGGTATCACCTCACTTTAGTTATAATGACTACTATCAATAGACAAAAAATAACAAGAGCAGGTGAGGATATCCAGAAAAGAATGACTGACTGACGTACTTGGTAGAAATATAAATTAGCATAACCCTTACAGAAAACAGTATAAGGGCTCCTCAAAAATCAAGAATAGAAGAATTATATGATCCAGCAATTCTACTAATGAGTTATTTGTACACAAAAGAAATAAAATCAGAATATCAAAGAGGTATATGCACTCCTATTTTCACTGTGGCATTATTCACAATAACCAAGTTGGAAGCAACATAAGTATCCATCAGTTGCTCTTATGGTTAATACATTGTGTCAACTTGAGAAGTTTAGAAGTTTGAGAGACTCAGCAGGGAGCCAGGGTTCTTACTTTGTAAATATCCTCATCCTGTGCAAAGGAAGGCAAGGACATTTTGTGACTGTTACACCCACCCTGAAGGTGGGGGTGTGTGTGGCCTGTGTACAATTTAAGGGTAAAGAAGAGGCTTGCCTTTTCCCTCTTGCCGCTTGCAGCCGCCATGAATGGCTGCCCCCGTTTGCTCTGGTTGCTGCCTTGAAGTGTTGCCCCAGTGCCATGCCACCTTGCCTTGGAGCCAGCTGATTATGGACTGAAATCCACAAAAACTGTAAGCTAAATAAACCTTTTTTTCCCTAATTTTGGGTATCAGGTGTTTGTCTTAGTCAGCAACAAGTAAAAAGTGACCAATACAGCTGCTAAATGGACAAAGAAAATGTGGTACATATTCACAATGGAATACTGTTCAGACATAAACTTACGAAATTCTGTCATTTGCAACAACATGGATGGAGACATTAAGTAAAATAAATCAAGAGACAGGAAGACAAGTACTACATGGAGTTGATCTCATAGAATTTAAGAATAGAATGGCTCTTACCAGAAGGGAGTGGAGGAATGAAGAAGAAATGAAGAAAGTCAATGAATTGACAATGAATAATGCTTACATAGGAGAAAGATGTTATAATAGTGTATTGTATATTTTAGAAAGTTAAAAGAAAAAATTTCGAAAATTTTCACCATGAGGTGATGATAAATATTTGAGGAGAAAAATGCTTACTATACAGATTTGAACATTAATCACTATAAAATGTACTGAATTGTCACACTGTATTCCATGAACACATGCAATTACATTGTAAATGTAAACAAATATTACATCAGTAAATCCTGGAAAAAGGTGTTCTGTTCTTTTTTTCTGAGAATATATTCCTGTATGAATTAAGTAGGTATACTTCATTTATTATATATTGCTGACTTTCATCAGTCGTATTTACAGCACATCATACTGATAACATTTATTACAGGGAACTGGTACATGTACATAACACATTTCAATTCTTCCCCCTCACCTCCACCACCCTTTATTTGCCAGTCATGTATTATATTTTTATAGTTTTCTTTTCTTATTTCATTGGCTTCAATAGAGAAGAAAATTTTAAAATCTCTTTTTGGGAATATATTTCTATTTCTCCTTTTATGGCTTTAAGTTTGTTTTATAGATTTTGATATGTAGTACTATTTAGTGCAAAGTTACTTAGTTAATCATTGTGGATTGAAGCATTTATCTGGATAGAAAATTATTCTTGTGTTGCTTTCTGATTTTGACAGTGTTTTATTAGTATATTATTCATGTTTATTTATTTATTTATTTATTTATTTTTGCGGCACTGGGGATTGAACTCACAACCTTGCACTTGCCAGACAGGCACTTAGACCGCTGAGCTAGATCTCCAGCCCTATTATTCATGTTTGTCTTTACATTTTGTTCAATGCCTTTGCCTTTTTTAACTTACTTTTCTCAGTCACTTGGTTTTATGAATTTTTACCAAGTATGGCATAGTTAGATTTTCTCTGTGATTTAATTTTAGTTTTTTCTAGTTAATACACAGGTTTATCCCATTTTGTAATAATGATTTTAATAAATAGCTTATTGTACTTTTCAACCAAATCTTGTGTATTCACTTTTTATTGATTTTTAAAAAAATATTTTTATCAAATACTTCATATTTTATTTTTAATAATTTTTAAGTTCATACTTTGTTGTAAATTCTCTTACTTATTGCCTTTATATAACTTAATATAAAAGGTGAAAGATTTATACAATCTGAAGAGAAACCAGAGTATTATAACTTTATATAATACTCAATTTTGTATATTTTGAAGACAGTCAATAGTTATTAAGTAATAATGAAAGTGGCATTCTTACTCAGCTCATTATTATGTTATAACGTATTTTATATATATGAAAGTTTAAACTTAAACTTGTGTCTACCTGAATTCAATCATCATTGCCAATTTGTAGTATTTTTAAAATCCATTTGTCAAATTACATATACCTTTTCTTTTGTTAGATTTTTCTCTAAAGATCCAATTATGGGTTTTGGAAGATACAAATGTTTTCCTCTTGTCTTTACACTTGAGTTTTTCAAATTCTTTCTCTAGGATTTTTCAAAAATAGTATCACTATATTCTATTTGTGAAAAGTGCTGTGGAAAATGCCAAGATAAGTTTTGGTATATTTTGTCATTTATACGTAACATTTTTATATGACTACTCATAGATTTATTTTTGAAATATGAAAACATTATTGAGATGTGTTTTAGTATATTACTTTATAGTTTATTAATTTTCTCAGACAGAATAGACCTTTTAATATGTAGATTCAAGTGTTTCATTTCTGAAAAATGTCTAGAAATATATCTTGATTTTTTTCTTGTGTTTTCTTCTGCAGGAATCCTAGTCATATGTATGAAAGATCTCCTTAGTTTATTTTTTATTAATGTAATTTTTTCTCTAAATTACATAATAATTTTTCATTTGCATTTAACAATTGTTCACTTTTGTGCTATCTTATCCTCTCTTCTGTGTTTTCATAGGACTATTTTTTCAGGGGCAGCACGGCTCATAATGAAATCTTTATTGCTTTAATGTTTTCATATTTCCTTATATCTTTTCTCGTTCTGACCAATCGTATTTTACTTTCTCCTCTAATTTCATTGCATCTTTCTTAAGTTCTTATATCTTTATTACAGGCTCTTCAATACTTTTTAAAGTGTTTTTCAACTCATCACAATAAATTTGACATTATTTCTCTCTGCTTGTAGACTACATTTTTAATGAATCTTCTGTATATACATCTTTTTGTAAAAAAGGAAAAGTAATTTTTGCCCATTCTTTGTTTTTTTCCTTAAAGAGACTTCAGTTCTTTTCAAATATTATTTTCTTTCTTTTTTTTCTGGGGGCTCCACAATACTAGGCAAGCACTCTATTACTGGGCAAAGACTCTATATACATCTCAGCACCAAACATCATTGTTCATTTCTCTCTCTCTCTCTCTCTCTCTCTCTCTCTCTCTCTCTCCTTCCTCTGTGTGTGTGTGTGTGTGTGATAGTTATTTAGTCTTAAAAATTTTTATGTCCCAACATTTGAGCTTTTTCTTCCATCATGATTCATCATGAGAATTATATATATATTTGTTTCTTTGCTTATTTCCTGTCATTTTTTGTAAACTAAGCACCTCATTTTTACTTGTTTTTCAGAGATGTGATTATTAATTTTTGCTTCTTGTAGCACACCAATAATCTAATTTTGGTTATTGTGCTCTCCTGATTTGTGGAGGCTCCTTTTCCTCAACTAATTCCATACTTTGACATCTCTTAATTATATAAAGTCATTACATATATTTCCTAGTTTTACCAAAAAGAGGACTGGAAATCTATTATATTGTATTTGTCTTGCTTTGGAAGTGATATCTGAAAGAACAGGTCACCCTCACACCAGAAGTCTTTGTTATGTTGATTTTAATAACTTAATCCTGGAATAAAATTACAATAGAGAATGATTAAGAAAGTAAGTATAAACAAATGCTAGAAAGAATTTTATTAGTCAAAGGATAATAAAAAGAACAAAAGGCTATTAATGTTGTCATCCTGAATCATAACATTGACCTGTTTTGAAACTTTTAGAAAAGTTGTAAGAGATGAATATAAAAAACAATTTTGGAATACTTTGGCTTCATTTATGCTTTTGTTAATTATTTTTATCATCTTGGACAACAACTTTAGCAATTTTATTTTCTGCAAAACTAAGAGCAATTTTTACAGTTACTTGTGATCTACCAGGCATTAAATAAATATCTATTCATTTGAATATAATGTGACACATATTCATTCCTTATTCCTTTAAAAACCTTCTTGAAAGTAGCAGCTTTTTAAAGATGGGAGATACCAAAAAAGCTGAGTTTGTAATATGTAAAAGCCTTATGATCATTTTGTAAGAGGATTATGCCTAGGTAGATCATTGATTTTGATAATGGTTTGTATCCCTAAACGTTCTATATTTTTGCAGCATTTGACTGAAACTATTTTGTGATGTACAGTAATATAGTAGTGGTAATACTGATTATATATTTTTGTGAAGTTTTGAGTCCACAATGTGTGATAATAATTTTTTTCTGAATGCACAATTCTTCATCCTTAAAAACTATGTTATATATTTCACTGGTATAAACCAATATTAGCAGTGCTTTTCATGTATTCTCATTTGACTTCATGTAATTATGAAAATCTAGGCATGAAGTAAAGGATGTTTGACAAACATAAATTGATTCAGACATATAGATCACTTAAAAATCTAGATTTTGAGACTTCAGCAATTTTTCTAGAAATGGAAATAGATAAAACCCCAGTTTTCTAAGATGAAGTGACACAGTGGAAAACAACCAATTTTCTTGTAGGCAATGTTGCCTAGCTTTTTCTTGATGATAGTATATAGTTAAGAAGCTTCCAGAAGAGCCACAAAATATTAAAGTAACTTACATATCAAGTAAAAGTGTATATTTACACAGGGAACTCACTCAACCTTACCAAGCCTCCATTTTCCCAAGTGTTTTAAAAAAAGTAGTTCTGTTCACTTTAGCTCATTATGACATAAATAATATTAAAAGTCTATGAAGGGCAAGCTAATGGAATTAAAATCTTATATCAGATGAGTTTTGTCTGTGAAAAATGTTCTTTAAAGATGTAAACAGTATAGATAAATCTAAATGATTATTAATCTTACTTGGTGAGGTATCAGATAACAAAGCGAATCTTTTATTCTCTTTCTTGGAGAAACCTCACTTGTTTTATAGTATTTGTGCTTTTCACAATGTCTGTTTCATGGTGTTCTTGTTTTGTACAAACAGACATGTAAGTTATTCTATCTGATTTTCTACCCATTTGCACAGTGTCTCACTGATCCCACGTATCTGTTCATAATTTGATCCTCAAGAACACCAGCTTCAAGAATGAGGTTGAGCAAAGGTTAAGAAGAGCATCTTTATTTGAAGCCACTTGGGAAGTGGACATTCCTAGGCATGGCCAAGTACTTTTAGAATGACTTAATCAGTTACTTTATTTCTTCAGATACAAGCTGGACTAAAGGGAACCCCTTGCCAGAATTCTGTCTGTATTTGCTTTCTCTATTCTGATACTTAAGGAGAGCAATTTAGTATGTTTTTCGTGATTAAAAAGCAGCAGTTTCTAAGTAGAAAGTTTTTGTGGAAGGTATTTGTACTTTCTTCATCATAACTTACTTTAGATCAGACTGCATTTGTGTGTGATTGGTTAACTTTAGTCTTTGTAAAGCCACTGCATATACATCTATAAAATAGGGCATCTCCCAGTTTTCAGGGTTGTGGTGAGGATTAAAACTCATGTATGTAAAAAGCCTGGCAGACTGTTTAGCATGAACTAGGTGCACGGTAACATTAATTCCTTTCCTAAATTCTGAGGCAGTAAATAAAACACACATTTGGAATCAGATTAAGGTTCAAGTGCCGGCTCTGCTTCTATGAACTTCGTGGCACTTTATGAGTCCCTGAATCTCCTGCAGTTTCTGTTGTCCCATTGTGAAATGCTAACATCATTCTCTTCCAGGCCTTGAGTGCTGTCAGCAGGGTCAAGTGAGATAATGCTCTCAGTAAAAATGTATTTTGTATAAGATGTAGTGGGTTGTTAGTATAATTATGTATTGAGTAATAATTAGTATTAATTAGAGAAAGTGGTGGAGTGGAAAGAGCACTGAATTTGCTGTCAGAAAGTCTTGGCTTTGCTTACTCTGGCTCCTATTATCCAATGTTTTGCAGCTTTAGTTTTCTCAATGGTTAGGAAGACTAAAGAATATTTACTTTATTTTAATTTTTAAGTAATCTTCATATTGTTTTCCTTATTGGCCACATCAGTTGACATTCCCACTAATGGTGTAGGAGGACTGCCCTTTCTCCCTGCGTTCCTCAGCATTTGTTATTCTTGTCTTCTTGATACTATTCATTCTAACAAGTGCGAGGCAGCATTTCATGTGGACACATCAAGTCCACTTTTGGGTATATATCCAAAGGAAGAGGAATCAGCACCTCACTGAAATGTCTGCATGCCTTGTTATTCTTGTTATTGTCACACTACTCACCACAATCGAGATATATAAACAACCTAATTCAGATGACTGGATAAAAAAAATTGCATATCTTCAGTGAATTTTTATTTAACCTTAAGAAGAAAGAGATCCCTCATTTGCCACAAGGTGGATGAACCCAGAAGATACTATGCTAAGTGAAATAAACTAGACTTAGAAAGAAAAATAATTGCATAATATCGTTTATATGTGGAATAAAAAAGTGAAAAACATAAAAACAATAAAGCCATGGTTACTGAGAGGCAAAGGAAGAGAAAATGGGTAGATGTAGGCCAAAGGATGGAAAGTTAAATATGATAGAAAGATAAATATGTCCAGAGGTCTTCCTTACAAGAAGAGGACTATAGTTAGCAATGTAGTGTGTTTAAGATTTTTTTAAGGGTGTAGATTTGAGACATTCTGTATTAAAAAAGGTAACTGTGAGATGACAGATATGTAAATTTGCTTGGATATGGTAACCATTGCACTGTGTGTTTCAGAATATCAGGTTACATATATACAATTGAAAGAAAACTATGGAAAAGCACCTCATAGAATTGTTCTGAAAATTAAATTGGGTTACATGAGAAAGCACCCAAAAAGAGTTCAGCATGTAATAGGTTTTCAGGAAGTGTTGCATTGGCTAATTTTAGTTGAACACGGGGAGATTTAGCTTTCCTCATAGAATTTGAAAAGGTACATTTAAACTGACAGTATGTACAAATTTTTCTTGTTCTCCTTAGTTTCCATAAAATTTGCCACTTGAAAATGCTTCCATATGTTAGAGTTTGCTTTCTATATATTTATGTAGGGTTAAAAGCATTCACAGGAAACTAAGCATAGTGTCTAACTTGCATATGAATAAAGAGTACACCATATATAAATGCCATAATGCCATCAACTCAGAGACACCTGTAAACAATTTTTTAAGCCCATGACCTTATTGCTGAGACTGAGAAGGGAATTCTGCATGCAAACATTTGGATTAGTTTGAATTCAATTTTTATTTACATATTTTTGGTTACTAGGCTATGGCAAATATGCTAATGCAGTTAAAAGTGTGCATTTTAAATCTCAGTATATTCTCCATCTCCATTCTTTTTTGACCTTCAAGTTTGCAAGGAGTTTCTAGCTTCTTTCTTACTTCACAACTTTCAGTCCTGAATAATAAGCTCTCAGAGGCAAATCTTGATAGAAGTTTTACCTCTATTCTGAGTCTGGGTTTTATGAGCATGTATCAAAATACAGATCATTAGTTTTCCAACTATGCATTCAACACTAATGTAGATTCTGTTGTAGAATCTGGAGAAAGTATGAGAATTTCCATGTTAATAAACATCACACATGATTTTGATATTGGCTTTTGATGAGGACATCTTTTGAGATACATTGATTATATCGATCCCTCTATGTGAGGGTATCATTAGTAAAAGGTGATTTTTAAAGTTGAAAGTACCCAGTGTTGCCTCTGTAAAGACATCCTAAGATCAGCAAAATGACAAGTTTCTATTCTTTTTTTTTGAATCTTTGTCCATCAAGTTCATGGTAGCACAGTTTTTCTGAGGCTACCTCATGGTTCTGATGCAAACCTAGGCCCCTTTGGTGTGAAATAGGATCCCTAGATTTAGTAAGCAGACGGCTTAGAAAGCTACTCAGTTTTTAATAATGAGATTCTACAGCCTGATTCACTCAACACCCATTCTTTTATTTTAAAGAGACTAAAACCCAACAAAACAGAGTAAAACCAATCAAAACAAAGCAGTGAAAGTGGTACAGAACTTCAAAGCAGGATAATGGGAAATCAACAATGGCTACCATAATATATCTTGTGATCTTTACAATAGTTGTCCATTCCATCAGATATAGTTTTCAAATAAAACAAAACAGAATAAAACCTATCCAAACAGAACACTGAATGAAACACAATAATAAATTGGAACAAAACAAAACAGTGAGAACAATATTGGATTTCAAAAACAAGACAAAAGGAAATCTCCTATATTTGCTATACTGCATACTGTTTCCTCCTAGTAGATGCGCAAGCTACTGACCTTAGGCCTGCAAAGTCAATCAAACAATACAAGCATTTAGTTGTTTTTGTACCTCAGTTGCTATCAACTTAATCTGTCCTCTGAACCAGTCAGTTGCTTAGGTGGGGGTGTGTGTGTAAGTTCTTGATTCTCAGTCTATGCCCCACAAAGCTCACAGGAAGTGCAAACTGGCTTCTCTCTTCCTGGCTTACTGGAAGGGCGTACTGGCTTCTTAAAGTGCTCTTCCCAGACCCAGCATAGCTTCTCAACACCCACCTCTAATGTCCATCTCTTGTGGGTTACAAAACTCTAAAACCTTCATTATGAAGTTTCCATGTAATTGAGATAAATAGGTCTCCAAGATTTTGCTAAGCGAATAGAGTTGTGAGAGACATGAAAGTTAAAATTAGACTACTTTGAAGAAACGTCTGATTATATTGGGGAAGCTACAGTAGAGGTTCTACTCTGGTTGGTGAAGTTTAAGACTGTCACATGGCACCTGTAGTAGTGAGGTTTTTCATTACTGAGATAAAATATTCAGCACCTACAACTTAAAAGAGCAGAGGTTTAATTGACTACTGTTTTCAAAAGGCTCAGTTCATGGTTGACTGGTTTCAAGGCAGAAACATTATGCCAGAGGGCATGGTAAAACAGAGTTCATGTTCACAGTGGTCAGAAAGCAGATCAAGGCAGTAGCATCAGAGAGCAAGGATGAAGGAGTAGATATAATACCCAAGGTCACACATCCATGACCCTCCAAGATGCACACAAAAGTGTGCTTTTCCAGTCCCCTCAACCAAGTTGACACAATTAAGCTTAACCACCACAGCCCCTGATCCAGTTTCAATTTTGTTGTATATTTTTATTGCTATTAGAGATGTCAAGTCATGACAAGGCAATATTTTACTATTTGTGAATGATATTTCTTAATTTATGTTCTTCTTGTCATGTAAGAATATGCTTTATATAATTATAAAAAAGGAACAGTGTTATATGAATCTAACTGACAGGCACTCAGTCCAAACATGCCCCAACAAAGCAATATTCCATCAGTGACTGTCTACTTTGGGAGTCAGGTTCAGTTGAGTCTTTGGTTAGCATCCATCAGTGTGGCCTACAAAGGAGATAGTCTTTGCTCAGGCCAAGATGGATTGATGATTTTGTTGTATAGTGCCTGATACATAGTAGAGATTCAGCATGAATGAGTAATTCCAGTTCTTTTGGGTGTGGCTCTATGACATTGAAGATCACTATCAAAAGCATTGTGTGTTTTCAGTTGTGTTTACCTTAAACACATCTGCTCTGGGATGTCGCTTCTTTCTATGAGACATTTATTCTTATTTGCAGGAACTTTCACTCTTTGTAGGGAAAGAGTGTACTTTTCCCTGAAAGCATCCTACTAAATGGTTTCTCCATTCTTTTATTAATGATAGAATGGATTCTCTCTTCACTTGTCTGGTTCTCTTTCTCCCCACCCCTGCTTCCTTTCTTCTCATACTTAGTAATCCTATTCCCATGTTCTATCTTTTGCTTGATGAATGAGAAATAATAGATCTATTTTCACACTTATTTACTTTTCCTATTTATAGGTGGGAATATAAACTCACAAAGGAATTTTCTCTTTCTTGAAATCATGATTACCATCCTTCTTTCAATACAATACTAGTAAATTATTGTGGAATGAATATGAGGCATTATGCTTAACCGCTTCCTTTCCTTTGTCATATGGATGACACAAACAAGAAATGATTGTGATAACACAAAGAAACAGAGGCTGTTGAATAAGACTTGTATTTGGTTTCTACTATGCAAGCTGGAGATTCCTGCTGAAAAGAAGTGGCCTGTGATGGACATAAAGCTCTTAGGATATGAATTTATTAACCCTTGTGGGGTCCTTCTTCATTACCCAAGATTATGAGAAGCAGTTTTTCCCTAAAAATTTGAAATTTGAAAAGTTCCCAAGCTATGAATCACACTCATTTACATTGCTTTTCAGACAAGGAGGGGGAGTACAGGGGAAACCTCTGTAGGTGATGATTAAATTCACAAAATAAGAAGGGTTTACACAATTCCTATCACTGGCACTAGTATGCTAGTGGGCATAGGAACATTCTGGTCTGCATTCATCTGGCATTGGCTGACTACCTACCCAGCCATCATGCTGTCAAGATCACTTTATAACATTTTTAACAAAAGAAAAGAAGATGCATACAAAAAGAAGAGGTAATACTCATTTAGAAAAATAAAAATGTCATGATTTCCTCTAACCTTTTCTAAGCAATGGGTATTAGCCTTGGAATCATACTATAATTCCAATCATACTTGGCATCATACTTCATATGCTGAAATCCTTGATGTAATAGTTTCAGGGGTTGAGGCTTTGTTAGGAGATTTATGTCATTAGGGCAGAACTTGTATATGTGGGATTAGTACCCATCTAGGAGTACTGTTGGAGAACTCTCTCATCCCTTTTGCCATCTGAGAACCCAGGGAAAAGACTGTTGTCTATGAAGGAGGACCTTGTCACAAACTGAATCTGCTGGAGCTTTGTCTTGGACTTTTCAGCATCAGAACTGTGAGACATACATTTCTATTACTTATAAGCCACATGATCTTGGGTACTTTTATATGGCCACCTAAGTGAATTAATATACTCACGTTCCAACACATCACTTACATAGTGATTTTTCTAAGTATACTTTTTCAAAGGAGAAATTTAAATATCCATAAAATTTGGAATGGTAACATAATATTCTAAGATAGAATTAAAGTTCAAAATGATGGAATAATGGGATGAAAACCAAGGTGAGGTACAGGATATATGAACATCAAGTCAATCAATTAAATGAGTAAGTCAGTTATCTAAGTTCCAAATGACGTTGCCATGACTTTATTGTTGCTCTTGTGAAAAATATTAAGAAGGATCAAGTTAGTTTTAAGGCCATTATTAATCAG
>RJWT010009981.1:0-24632 GCA_004365215.1 Cuniculus paca | reverse complement strand
GCCATCATTCTTCCAAAGTTGTTCACAAGCACTGAATTAATTAGTCGACCACACTCTGTTGTAATCAATCTTTATTATATTTTTTTGCCATGAGAAAAGTAGTAAAACAGATGACTCTATTAAAAGATAGTGATAGAATTAAGGCCAGCATTTAGCATTCCAGGCCTGTGTGCTGTGGCAGGGAGGGTAGAAGAAACAAACATAGGCAGAAAAGAGACGAAAAATAATTTTACAATTGTACTTTGAATAAAAACATCAGCTTCAGGACATGCACCCAGTTATTTTGTTCTCTCAAGACAGAATAAGAAGTTTTCCCTTTGTACCTGTAAATCAGCCTTTCCCCTTAGGTATGGCTGCATCTCCGTCACCTGTGCTGGCTGTCGCCTGGGCAGCAGCGACCACCTTGCCCCTGCAGAAAAGGCCATTGCCTTTCATCTCCTCTTTCCATAGATTTACAAGTCCCATAGATTTCCACCCAGAAGTCCCCATAAATACACCTGGCCCCAGATTATAAGGTGTCTCATTCTCTGAAGGCCCTCACTACACTCTTAAGCGCGTGCTTTTCTTTCCTAGATAAATCTTTTCTGTGCCTTCTACTGATGAGTCCTGAACGTTCTTTTTCTATGACAGAAGCTAGAGAACTTACTCCATGTGCAGGGTGGGTCTACGCTCCCATCCTCACGTTGGGGGCCTCCTCAGACCCTGTCACATTTCTTTGGGCTGGGCAGGAGGTGAGAAGATACAGAGACTGTGAGTTTGGTAAGTGCAGCCAAAGGCATTTCATTGTTTTTCTTTATTCTCATTTTCCCAACTTCTTGTCCTTTGATGATTTTTTTATTTTCTTTTTCCTCTTTCTCCTTTTTCTCTTTCCACCCTCTCTTTCCTCTCATTCTCTCGTGCTCCTCTCTTGTGCTCATTCTCTCTTCCTCACTCTCTTTCTCTTTATGCAAACATTTGCAGCTTTGGGTTATTTTTAATAGCTAGAGGCTCCTAAGTCCCTAGAAAATGAGTGCTTACGTATAAAATCACTGAAGATGTGAGTCACTTGCTTTCTCTAACTAGCCTCGTTAGACGTCCCTTCAGGTCAATATACACCATTACTTGGTTGGATAGAACTAAAACGTGTTCACCATAAGGAAACAGATAAAGGCAGACCCATCTAGAACCTCGAGAAAAGTTACACCCTCTTGCATCCAGGGTGTAAAGTCTAGACCTGAGGCACAGTGGAGAGACCAGCCTCAGGGTGACATGAGAAATTATGGATTTCTCTTCATAAAATCACTCATACCTCTGGGTCTTAACCACTTTAGAAGAAAGGAGATCGTCTAACCTGTTCCCTTAATGCTTTTTATCTCTCCCTCCCTCACTCTCCAAATAGAAAGGAATAAGATTGCTCTGCCGTGGGTCCTCTTTTTGGGTGACTCGGAAAATATCCTAAGCCATGCGGATTCAAGTGGAAATCTGGGTGATAGCTGCACTGTCTTTGGGACTCGGTAGAAGACATGTGCTCAAATCAAGAAGGAGCCCACCAGTTCCCCCCCCCCCCCATGCACACACAACACAAAGGAATCATTTCTCTTCTTTTCTTTTCTTCTTGTCTGCACCAAGGTTTCATCTGTTGGGGAACCCAAACCCTTTAATGTTTTCTCATGGTCACTAGCAGGGAGATTCAGAAAGCCAGGGGATGGTGGTGGTGAGTGGGGGCTTGGCAGCTCTGAGTTTTCTCCAGGCTTTGGGGGATGGTAACTAGTTCTCTGCCCGAGAGAAAGGAAGGAATGGGTCCTGTGTGTTCAGCTTGTGTGCTGATGCTGATTGGAGAGGAAAACGAGTCATCCCCAAGCTACTGGGTTGACAAAGGCCCAAATTCTGCCAACCTCTCCTTTCTGACCAGTAACATCACAGGCGAAGGAGGAGGGCTTGAGTGTTCCATTTCCAGCCTACCAAGAACTTGCACCAGGGCCAAGATACGCGTGCGCTACAGCTGCTGCCCCACACCAGTGGCTGTGGAAGCAGCACGTGTTTAGTGGGTTTATTGCGGATCCCACGTGTAAGAGGAGGGCCCACTCCAGGGGTGCCAGCTGCGGTGTGGTTCCTGCCTAGGGATAGGAGAGCGCCTCACAAAGGTTCCACAGCAGTGTGGGTTCCCCTGTGTGGGCAGATGTGAGGGAGGGAACTGTGCTCCTTGTCTCGCACACAGGGCTCTGACAACCCTGACCCCAAAACTAAGTGCAAGACCTTCCTGTCCAGAAATTGAAAAAGAATGGGCGAGGCAATGGGAATATAAACCAGCAAAAGATGGCTCATAAATTAAAGTGGAAAATCAAAGTTTTAATGCCTCAGGGCGATCGGTGGAAAATTATTGAAGGAATTCATGAATCATGCTATTTAGGGAGGAAAGTGCTGACACTTTGATCAACCATGTTTTGAGGGGAAAAGCCTCAAATCCACTATTTGAGAAGTCATGAGGACTTATCCCTTTTGCCCCCCAGTAATGCAGGAGTAAAAGCTAAGTCTCCACTTTTGCTTAACCCAGTGCAAGGGCAAGGTACTTTCCCTGGAGAAGACCGGAAACTAAACTTTGCCCAGATACCTTTGTGCCAACAGTGCAAATACTTTTAAGTTTTTACTGACACCTTCTCAGGGTGGGTAGAAACATATCCCACTCAGACTGAAAAGGCCCAAAAAGTCACTAAGGCCCTGTTAAAAGAAATCATTTCTAGGTTTGGACTTCCCAAGTCTCTTCTGAGGGACAACAGACCTTCTTTTCTGCCCAAAGTGACACAGTCTCACAAGGTGTAGGAAAAACATTATCTTCACATATCTTGGCACCTTCAGGGATCAGGAAAGGTTAAAAAGCCTAACTCACATATAAAAAAAACCTTGGCAAAGTTATGCCAAGAGATCTGTCTTGGCTGTGACTACCGCCTACTATTAGTGACAGCCTTATGAAGGATCAGAATTGCCTTGAAAGCTTCGTGCCAACTATGTCCACATGAAATGTTCTATGGGGACCTTTTCTGATATTAAAACACAAGAGATGGTTAAATCCACAATTAGTCTAGGTCAAGTACGGAGAGCTGTATTAGAATATGGTAATAAAGGTCTTCTAGCATCAAGCCCTTCAACCCAAATCCCTAAAATTCAACCCAGTGATTATACATATTACTTAAAGTTTGGAAAAAGAAGTTTCCTTTAGATCTGCTTCTCTGTAAATGGATGGACCCTAACAAGTTCTTCTAAGCACCTCTACAGCTGTCATCTTACAAGGACATGCTTTACCAAAAACTAAACTTACCAAAAATTAAACCCACTCCTTTTGAGACTTTGTATGATCAAGAAATCAATGAGACAGAGACCTGCAATCAATATTCTCATACCTTGGGAAGATTTGCAACTGATATGAGGGATGGAAGGAGAGGAGAGAAAAAGTAAGGGAAATTAAAAGGGATTAAGATGTGTTATGTGCAAGTACCAACTCCCTACCATGAATGTATATATTTTTTAGCACATGTAGCAAGCAGGTACTAACAAAAAATTTAAAAAAGAAGAACAGAAAAAGCTGTTTCATGATTCATTAGGTAAGCTGATTCCGCTTAAGTATATCTCTTCTCATAACTCTACCATGTCTATTTAAACCAAAACAAACCAAGTCATTTTTCTTCTAAATCTTGTATCTTTCTCCGGAGGAGGAACTACCTTTTTCTTTGACTGGCATCAGCATTATGCCAAAGGCTCTAATAAAGTTGCATGCTGAATTTCTGAAGTGTTGCCCACTTTTAGTGCATCTAGGTTACCATCCTCTACGGGGGGGGGGGTGATTGCATAAAGTGTCAAAACTTTGTAGAGCAACAACAAAGTACAACCATGGTTCTGAGTCTTGCTACTAGGTCTAATATTTGTCAGTGGCCTCTAAATGAAACCTTCATTGAAAGGGCCCTGGGAAAAAATTGTTCTTTTGCCAAAACTAATACTCAGATGTGGGCAGTCTTGATCTATTCCAGGCTTCTAAAACTCCTGTAATAAAATACGACACCCACAGTTTGTGGATAGATATTTTCATATTTGAAATGAGCAGGCACCTACTGTAGGCCAACTTAGCCACCTACTACTGCCTCTTCACGGGAATAAAACAAAACCACACTTATGATAAATAGAGCAACACCGCCCGAATGTATTCCTGCATAATGCTCCAATCACATTCTCATGTTAGAGATACTGATTTGCTTGATACTCAGTTGGAAACAAGATCTGCAATAAAGTGAGCCCAAAGGTTCTGTGGCACCTATGTATGACCAAGGTTTCCTCTAAGCTGGCTAGGAAGAGGTGCATCAAGATATCCATGGGTGCAAGGACCCTGAGTTAAAACTGCAGACCCATCAGCTAACCTCCCAGTCTTGTGACACCAATAAATCAGGTCAGTTTTCACTGGTGTGATCATTTAGCCCCAGCAGTATTCCTCAAATAGGATTTGAAGATGTCACGCAGTATAGTCAGCCTTGCACCAGACATACACCAAAGACTCTGAATGATACTGCAGTAAGTATTCGATTATTAAATTCAGAATGAAAAGCGATGAGAAAAACCATTCTACGCATCTGAATGGCCCTAGATATGCATTGCCACTGTAGCACAAAGTGGAACCTGGGCTATCAAAATGGATATTTGTGCATACTCTCCTTAGGACTCTGCAAATGTGTCTTCTGCATTACAAGATCTATTTTCACACATTAGTGCAATTTTAGATTCTGCCTTTAGTTTCAGTGACTTGCTGATACCCTCATTCTCCAGAACAGCCAGTGGAAAAATATCTGCATTTTTTAACTATGTTACTGTGATTAGGAGTTCTTTTAAGTTGCCTGATCCACTGTGGTTGTGGGCTAATATCCCATATGGCTTTGCCCCCTTTTTCAGACTATCGAAAAATGATGGCTTTTGAGCTGCAGCCTGATGTTCCTATGTCCCCTTTAGGTCAGTTGGGATGATATTTTTTGAGCCCTGGCTGGGCAGGGACAACATCCATCTTCAGCCTGCAGCAGCTGTAAGAAGATGGATTTTCAACTTCTCTGCGTTCCTTAAAGATAAGGAATCAAAATCTGAGGGGACTGAGGGGAGAAAGAGGTGGGATGGTAGAAATAAAGATAGGTAGAAAGGAGACAAAGGAAGTCATAATTTTTAAACTGTACTTTGAATAAAGATAGTAGCTTCAGGATGCAAATGAAGTTTAAATTTTTTTCTCAAGACACAGTAAGCATGGTCCATTCCATTTTTACCTGCAAATGGACCTTAGTCCCTTTACCTATAAAATGGACCTTTTCCCTAATGGATGGTGATAGCTCCTTTACCTATGATGGCTGGCATCTCCTCTTTCTATCAGTTTGCAAGTTTTATAAATCTCCAAAGTCCATATATGTCTCCCAGACTATAATGTGTCTCATGCTCTGCGTGCCTGCACTCCACCTTTCAGGAGGTACTTTTTTTTCCTAAATAAATCTTGTCCGTGCATCTTACTGATGAATCCTGGAAATCACTCTTCTCTGATATGAGTCAGTAAACTTATTCTGCAGGTAAAGTGGGTCTAGCTTCCCCAACTCCACTTTGGGATCGTCCTTGGACTCTGTCTGGTGATAACGGTAGCAGAAATTATTCACAAACATTACATGATGATTGATTGTAAAGATAATGTTGGAGGTGATGTAAGGAATGAAGAAAAAGCTAGAGCAGGGTTGGCAAACCTTTCAAAGCTTCCAGTGATAACAAACAGCCCACTGTGACTTGTGTACCATAGGCTCACCACCCTTGGTGTAGAGAATAAGACAATCATTTGAATTCCCACCAGCACGAAGAAACTCTTTATTATATTGTTTAATAGTCTGGATATGTCCTCCTCTCTAATTATGTATTGATATAATAAAATTAGATCCATTACTGTGACAAGGCTTTCTTTATACTGAGGAAATTTTGGTTGAACAGTATGAACAATATGAAATTTTGGTTGAACTTTTGAAGGTACAAGTAACAGTCAATTCAGTGAATGATGGGCACTTAAGTTGTCTGTATTCTTGAAGACACTTTCTGTTATTTTCAGAGGGAATGTGCTTCATTGCTGTAAACTTTATCATTAGAGACACTTTTTTAAAATTTGTAACTGAAATTGCATCCCATTTTAAGTTATACCAGCAACTTTAGATTTCTTTTTGAGAAGTGTAATTTTGTTCTTTTTGAGAAGTATAATTTGAAATTGTACACCAAAGAATCACATGGAATCAGGAAAGGCTAGGACAATGAACATCATAAATATAGGAAAGCAAAACCATCAGAATATACTTAAATATAATGTGCGACTAACCTCTTATTACCTAACTTTAACAAGATGATCCAATATAGGTACCATAAATTGACAGAGATTTTAATTTTTATTCATTTGTAATTCTTAAGAGATTATGGTTAGCAGCAGAATGGAAACTCTTGAATAATATCTACTTTGGGATATCAGTCATTAAACACTAAATTTTGAGTGAAGTATTAATCTTGTATGACTAGAGCTTGAAAAATTGTGAGAAACTCCACATGGGCCTTGTACCTTGCCATTCTATTCTAGATGCTCCCCTACACCCTGACTCCTAAAACCATTCTTTGCTGTAAAGACTAGTTGCTTATGTGTACTTATGTTGGTCCCAACCATTTGCTGTAAAAGAGAATAATTTGGGGGGTTCTAGTTTGTGATATTATGTAATACTAGCATTTGATGAAGCAATTAATGATTGCAAAGAAGAAATTCTAAGGCACGTTAGCATAAATGTTGGCTAGAAAACAAATGAAAATACTTAGGTATGGAAAAAGAAGGAAAACCCCTTTCCTTTTCATTGTTGAATTTTAAAAACAGAAAGCAGTTTCCAATGCCATTTGTTGGGGATGGGGACGGAACCTCAAACAAGACATCTTATTCTGCTTTATAGAAGAAACAGGCTAAAGAGTCAGATGCAGCTTCATTACGCATCAAAATCTGGTGTGAAGAATGAGAATTAGATGCGTGACAGGAGCAGTCTCCTGTCTCCTCCCCATTATTATATGCACTTACTCATTGGGCACAGGTGATAAAGGGCACCCTTATCATGTGGCTAGGGGCAGAGCTAGAGCTCAGGGACCTGGGTGGAGGACTCCAGAATGAAGAGAAAGAGGAAAAGGCTAAGGGAGGAGGGCTCAGTGACCTCCAGCCATCTGATCAACAGACTCTTGTCTCCTAGGGAAAGCTCAATAGAATAGGAAGAAACACTGACAGGTTTCTTGCTGCGGAAGCACCTCCCCGGAGGGTAACAGGAAGAACAAAGACTATTTCTTTCCACTCAAGGGTGTGTTTATTTATCATACGTGCGCGATCTATTATGTTCATAGCAATTAAGACTTCAGTTTCCAAATTTGTGTTAGCGGAAAAGTGGGTAAAGATGATTGCATTTCAAAACTTCCTCCTCCATTTTTCACAAAATTGCACAGAGTTGCCTATCAGAGAGACTCAGGAGCTGTGGGCTTGCACACTGCTGTGAGTTAATGGTCCAGCCTCGTGGCTCAGCTGTGGAGGAAGGAGAGGAGGACTGTGTAGCCCGGGAAGCGGCACCTGCAGGACCAGCAGAGGTGGCATGCTGCTAGGAGACTCTACCGCTGCAAAAGGTGGCAGATCACGCCCAGAGGGAACCAGAGCGGGAGAGGTCAACTCCGCTGCAGCATCTGCCTCCCTCCCACCTGCTGGGCCCTGTGGTGGGTGCATGCATATGGAGATTAGAAATCCTGCTCCCTCCCCTCAGGAAGCCGTGGATGTCCCAGGGGATGTCCCAGGTGACCTCAGGCAGCAGTCTGTGCCGAGTGTGGCCCTAATGGGACGGCCACGACCTGCAGAGTCCAGGGCCACATGAGGCGTCGGGAAAAGATTTCAGGAAGCTGTGATCTGAGTTTGTCTTACAGGCAAAGATGGGACTCAAAGGGAGAGACAGAAAGAAGAAAATTCTAAGCAAGGATCATGCCAAACAATTTAAGTCTCAACGCATTAATTCTTCGGAGTCCAAAGCAAGTTTCTACTCTTTAAAGAAATATTCATTTTCTTTTCTTTTATGATTAGTCTCTTCCCAGTTTACAATTGCTCTTTCACTCATAGGCAGCATCTTTTATTCATTCCTGTCAGAAGAATCGACTCCTTGATGGAGCAAACCCCGGTTCTGGTGTAAATAGCTTGGCACAGCCCTTGCTCGCCACACTCTCCCCGACCACTCTGTGCTCTGAAAAATACAGAAACACTTAACACAGTGTGTTTCTTTGGTCTGTGGTTTACCGTAGCATAAGTTTATAAAGCTGAGTTTTACAAACTCAATTTTAATCAGGCATTGTTTTTGTCCTACACATCACAAATAAAGCTTTCATTGGTTTAGAAACCATGTATAATTCATGAGGGTAACTAGGTTTAAAATGATGCTGAGTTTTCTCGCTATCCCTGTTCAACACTTACGATTTTCTGTTGAATCCCTCTAGTCCCGAAAGAGTGGTCAGCTTGATAGCTCCCTGAGCAATCTGTGCTATGTCAGGGACTCAGGAAGCTGAAATGTATTCGTTTTAGACTTGGCAACGGTATAATAAAATGTGGTGAGCTGAGACTATTGCAACAATGACTGTGACAAAGGACGGACGTGACTTTCAGGCTGCAGATAGGAAAGTACAGAGGAGTTGCTCTATGTGAATTTCGTAGACTTTCCTGTGGTTGTGAAATGAGTTTCTACCTTTGTGTCAGTTGATTTGTGTGGGCCCTGAGCGATAAACCTGTCAAATATAACAGAGTTTGTGACTCCATTGGGCCTTATCATAAAGATCAGTTTTGAAACCCGCCAAACTCAGAGAAATTGGCTGATTCTGGGGTGAAGTCTTACTATATAGATTTGGATCATGCTTGCACATGTGTTTTAAAACTTGCTTATTTCAAATATGTTTGTATTTTGAATTCCTTCAGCAGAGGATTTGCAACAGTAAATATATACAATAAAAAATAAGTTTAAACAAAGATTTTAAATTTATTCACTTAGCATTTGAAATTCTCTATCCACCCAAAACCACATTTTCTTCCATAACCTGTTCTTTTGAAATACCAACATTCTGAACATTAATTTAAAATACATGCAATGGCAGACAAGGAAGGTTAGATAAAAACTATGAAGCTGAGTAAGAAGGTAAAAGGAGGGTCAGTTAAATAAGAAACAATGCCCATGGTCAGGACCATGTGGAAATCCTTGACAAAGAAGACCTGACTCTGAAGACGGAACAAGCCAAAAGTGATGGTATCTTCCTGTGTGAGCCACAGAGAAGGATCGTAGTCTGAGGCAGTTCATGGTTTTCCTGCAGAGAGACGACCTGTGCAGGTGTAGATAAATAATTATGCGAGGCAGCAGATCCTGGGCTGATGGAGGCAGGAAGCAGGTGTCCAGTGGAAAGGGGTCATGTGGCTGCAGCAGCGTATGAAGAGGGTGGGGTTTGGCCCAAGTCTTCCTTCGCCTGCCAGCTTTTATTTTTAAATATTAAATACTATAAATGTGAGAATTGTAGGATGAGCCGTGCTTAACCTAAAAAGATCTGAATTATTTTATGGTAACTACCATTTCTCAAGTGCTGCACATCAAGCACTGTGGCAAGGGCTTTAGATTATTTTACTCCATGTTTGAATTTTTCCATGACTTAAATTCATATAACAAACGATCGAAATTACAGATAACAAACTATCAATAAGTTCAGCAAGATGCCCAAAGTTGCATAGTTTTTGGATTCAAAGACAATCTCATTGCCAACTCTAAGCTTACCATGCAGGTATTGCCTGTGGAGAGCTAGCCATCAATCGTCTGACTTTTTGTAACAAGACATCACAGGCCATGCTACTGAGAATTTAATTTCTATCACAAAGCACCTGTTGGCTTGAAACAGAATTTCCCAGATGGTTAATGATGAAAATTAACAAACACAGAAGAATGCATATCATATACTTTCCAATGTAAAAAAACAATGTCATCAAAGTATACATCGCGTTTACATAATTCTGCATATACATAGCTGAAACTTGGAAAGGGAAATTTAAGAGAAAAATATTCTCTTTGGGCTAGTAAAAGTCATACATAATTTTAAAAAATTCTTTCAATCTTAAATAATTTACATTTTGTCAATAAATTAAATTAGAAGAATTAAGACCAACTAATTTGAGGAGAAATTCATGGACCTTAGTGCTGGAAACAATTTGTCCTCAAATGAAATTAAAACTTATGTTAAAGCCAGGCGTGGTGGCTCACGCCTGTAATCCCAGCACTTGGGAGGCTGAGACAGGCGGATCGTTGTGAGTTCGAGACCAGCCTGGGCTACAAAGTGAGCTCAAGCCCAGCCTGAACGGCATAGTGAGACCCTGTCTCAAAAACGGGGCTGGGGATCTAGCTCAGCGGTCTAAGCACCTGCCTGGCAAGCACAAGGTCGTGAGTTCAATCCCCAGTGCTGCAAAAAAAAAAATAAAATAAAAAAACCTTATGTTAAAGTGTGAAACCAGTTTGGCATATTGAGACATAATAAATTAGCCACTAGAAAAAGTTTAGTTCGTGAAGATGAATTTTTTACTTATGTTACTAGAAAATACTGTTTATTTTCCCTTTGCAGAAATTTCCACCAAACTTGTTATTTTGCTGGATGGAAACTTATAAAACTTAGGAAGTAAGTTTTCATACTCCTTGCTTCCTCTTCTTGTAGATCACTCTGGGTCTACGTTATGCCACATAGAGAAACAAGGACCTTGCATTCTTACTGAGTTCTCCTGCACTTTACATTTTCTCTGAGTGACTTCTTGACTTTTTTTTTCTTTTTGAGACAGAGTCTCACTATGTAGCCCAGGCCGACCTTTGAACTTACAATGATCCTCCTGCCTCAGCCTCCTGAGTACTGGGATTACAGGTGTGCAGCACCATGCCAGGTAACTTCTTAACTTCTAGGAATCACAAAAATCTAAAAGATTTCCTAAGGAAGAGGTAAAGAGGACAAGTTCATTTTCTCCAGGCCTTCCAGGTTTGTTTTAGTGTGAGTAGAACTGACTGATGGCTCCATATGCTTGAGAAAAGTGCTAATCGAATGGTTTTAATAAAGCCAGATGGGGCACACAGCTAGGGACACAATTAGGGATTTTGTTATGTTTTCATTAGTTTTGCTATATGGACAGAAAAAGTAATTACAAATCTTTTTCTCCTACTCCTTTTAACTGATCCCTTCCCCTACTAAGCTTACTCCATTCCCCCTGCAGATATCCTGATTTAACAGCTACAGCAGTGGGAAAGCCCAAGATCCTCTATACTCTAGTATACCTGCAATTTTTCCTGTAGTGAAAAGCAAAGCCTCTGCACTTGAATAGCTCTTTATTGGTCAGCTTTACCATTGCTAGGCTAAAATGCTTGACACCTGAAACTTCAGGAGGAGAGATTTATTTGGGCTGACAGTTTCAGAGGGTTCAGTCCATGGTGTACTGAGTCCAAAGCAGGAACAGCATGGTGTACTGAGTCCAAGGCAGGAGCACCATGGTGGAAGGAGCTGGTGTAGCAAAGCTGCTCAGTTCACAGCTAACAAACTGGAAATAGTGATGTTCTGTAGGCCTCGTGAGAAGGTCTTCTAAAGAGAGGACAGGTGCCTTTCTCCTCTCTGTCTTCATTCTGCTGTGTGACCTCTGGGCAGACATCCTTGGGATAAGAGCAAGGACTGCACTCTGGGGACAGTGATGGAAAGCTGGAAGAAGCTGAATTCATCTTTACGGTCAGCTTGACGGTCTTGGATTGCCTGTGTCTGGGATTTCTCTACATAGGAGAGAAAACAAAGTTCTTATTTAAGTCCTTGGTGTCTGAAATGTTTTGTTATATGCATGTAATTGACCCCACTGTTGAAAAATATGCTAACACTAGTAAGATTTTTCTCAGTTCATTACAATATTCTATGGCATAGACTGACAAAATTAAATATATCGTTTCCCAATTCATTATATTTAGCATGAATGATAGTATACAAAGATTTTAAATGACATTTATATATAGTTATAAAAATATTTAGTTTGTTGAAAAATTCAGTGTGTCTTCCTAATGTCTGATTCTTCTCTGTGCTCAAAATGTCCTCCTGTGCATTCCAGTTAATAATTTTTCCACTAAAGCAAAAAATAGAGGAAAATTTGACCATAAGTCTGAAGCTGAAAAAGACAGGAAATACCCCATTTTGAGTTTAGAAGGCACATACGAAGTTCGAGAAAAGAATATGAGACTATAATGAAATGCACATTATCATAAATCTTATTTATTTAATCAGTTGTTTTCCACAGCGACTTAAAAGATTTTCTTGTAAGGTAAACAGCATAAGAATGTGAGTTATCCCTAATTAAACAGTATCCACTGTTCATTTATCTTGTTTATTTTGCAAGTTTTGACAATTCTGAAATTCAAATGTTCTCTAAAATGAATCATGTAGGACATGTCTAGTGACATTTCTGTAACCTCCTATTGAATATATATATTCACTATATATATATAAAGTCAAGGATCATTTCTTAAAGTTTGACCTCACTTTGATGACCTTGATGACAAAGCATGTTTAAAGACATTTATTCAGTATACATACGTAGCCATTTAAAAAAAATACAACAGCCATACACAATATTTTAGGAATATTTTCTGTCTGACACTATTTTGAGAGTTTTATTGATGCTATGACTCATTCATTTTCCCAGAAAAATGCCCACATATTCTTGTATAAATAATTTTAGACAATTTAATGATCTGTACACTGATGTGCCACTCTTGAGCGTTTATATTTTTTTCTATTGTGGAAAGTTACAGTCTTTAAATCATCCTATTACTTATGTAAACTAAGGTAAAAAATTATGTGTATGGGAGGTAATGGAAAGAACCTATACTTCTTAGCTATGAAAACAGAGAATTTTTCATTTTTAATTTAAATTAATGGCTATTTTACACATGCTATGTATAAGGTAAAGCAAAAAGAACTTCATAGATTTCCTAAATTTAAGTTTTTAAAATTTGTTTTTATTACAACAAATACCTAGAGGCTACTTTGGGAAACTGCGCTGGGAATGCATATTGTAGATCTTTCCACAAAGAATTTTCTATCTGTCATCACGAGTAAGTGGCTGCCCCAAACCTACTTGGAAAAGCCCGAACTAAGGGTAAATGTATGAAATCGGTGTCTAAGAGAAATAAACTACTGCACCAAAAGAGTTTGGGAAGGGCTCAGCAAAATTCTCAAGTAATTCACTGATAATGCCATTCCATTCTCCCATCCCATTCTCATAAAAGATTTAAAACAACGCAACTTTCATCATCTAACTGGGTTTTACTTTCATCTTACTATAAATAAAGCATAGCCCACAGTTCACAGAATTTTGCAGCATGACTTAAATAAATTCTTGAAAGTAAAACAGGAGGGGCCAAGGCTACCTATATTCTCATTTTTATACATATTCCCCCCAAAACATCCAGAAACATACCAATGAACCTGTCAGGAGCCACTTATGAGAATATTATTTCCTTCTCATTTACTTTTACAAAACGGCCTCATTTATTGTGTTCAAACAGTATCTGCTTGTGCTAAGAAATACAAGTGTAATTGGATTGATCATATTTGTATCTATTTTCATAACATTATATTCTTTGATGACTTACGTTTTACCAATTTTCTATTTTACCATAGGTTTCTTTGTTTTTTTAAAAAGCATTTTATATGTTGATGAAAATAAATATTTGGTGAACAAATATTTTAGCAATGTTTTTACCAGGTTGTTCATTGTTTTTAATATTTTTGTATGTAGTACATTGAAGATGAAAAAGTAAACTTCTGGATGTTGCATTTTTTTTAAAAAAACACCTTTTTCTGGAAGAGGCGACAGTTCAGGGTGGTGCTGTGTAGGAAATCCGGTATATCTCAACCATATTTCAGCAAATAGAGGTCTTTAAGCAGATTGAATGGTGGGGTTATTGCCGTTATGTTTAAACTAAAACCTCAGGGTAAGGTGAGACTTACCAGAATTGTAAGTTTCAGGGAAAACCTACCCGTATCCATGCCTCTAGTGGATCAAAGTCTTGGTCTTCTCCCAGGGCAGCATTCTTGGCAGAAACTTGCCAGCGTGGCTTCCCTCCATCTCCGCCGTTTCCAGATGGAGATGCACGCCGCTGTCACGCATCCCAGGCCGGCTCCTGAGCCAGCCCTGGGCGGTGAAGTCAGCATCATCTCCTCCCAGTGATGGAGCGAAGCAAAGTGCACAGAAGGTCAGCACAGGGCTGAAGAACACCCCGGCACCCTTTCCCCGGCCTGACTGTCCCTGCCGGTGAGTGGAGCAGTTCACTGCCTTAGGCACCGGTTCCTGGTCTGAGTTCCTTTCACTGTTACCCTCTGAGCCCTGGCCCTTCCGCCTCTTGCACTTTCTTAGAATCCTGTCCCCAAATCCAAGCCTGCTGACTGGGTCCTTCCAGCTTACTAGGGTTTAAGCATGCAATCTCCCCCAGCGCTTGTGTATTGAGGGTTTGAACTCATTGCCAGTGTCCAGCCATGGGGCCAGCGAGGTGTGGGACCAGGAGGCACTGACTCCCAGGGGAGGCGTCCGTAGCTGAGCGGGCTCTGGGAGCGCAAGGTGGAGGAAGTAGGTCAGGAGGACTTGCTTTGGAAGGGCGTGCGTATCCCCAGCCCCTCCCTTCTCCCTCGGTCTCTCCTTGTCTCTTGGTGGCGGTGAGGTGAGCGGCGTTGTTCCACCACACCCTTCCGCGTGAGCTTGTGCCTCGGAGTCAGCCGGCCACAGACTGGCGCCTCTGAAAACCGTGTGAGCTGCGTCTTGTGCCGATGGAAGGCTGGCGGGCACCCTCTTGCATACTTCCTCTACCAAGCACTGCTCTGTTACGGTTTGTATATAGATGGCCCCCCCAAGCCTCATGGAGTCAAGGAAGCGGCTGAATCTAGCGTTTGTGGTTGACTCGTTGTCTAGCGCTGGGATTGGCGGTGTGAGTTCTGCACCCGCCCAGGGGTGGAGCCGATATACAATGTAAGGTCGGAATGGGGGCGTGTTTTCCTCTTGGTGTGGTTTTGCTCTTGCCGCTTGCAGCCGCCATGAACCGCCGCCCCTTTTTGCTCTGGCTGCTGCCTTGAAGTGCTGCCCCAGTGCCATGCCACCTGCCTTGGAGCCAGCTGGTTATGGACTGAAATCTCCAGAAACTGTAAGCTAAATAAACCTTTTCTTCCCTAACTTTGGGTGTCAGGTGTTTGTCTCAGCAAGGAGAAAAGAGTAACTAAGACAGCCTCTTTTACATCTCCCTGTTACTGTTTCTACGCAACTCACTGGGTTCTCCATAGCTTATCTTGCCGGTTACAAAGATCGGAAATTTCCTCTCAGTTGGGACCCCAGCCCCCAGGCTTCTGGCTGGCTTGCTTAGCTGCATTGCCAAAGTCCAGCACTGCGGCTAAGCTCAGGGGTGCTGGAGCTCCTTGTGCCATTGAGTTTGGTGAGTGCCACCTGTGGCCACTCTGCCTGCTGGTTGTTGCTGACTGCGAATGGACCAGCTTTCCTCACAGAGCGTGTGGAGCTGTACACCAGTACGCCACCGCGTCCAGGTTGGAAGGGCTTCAAGTCTGAGGCTTAATTCCATATTTTAATGAGCTCCTGATTACGGAGCCTGGAGTAGATGAAGTCAGGAGAAAGCAAAAGCGAAAAACCATAGACAGATGGAGGGTACAGAGCAGCTGAGGGTCACTGGAATCTCAGCTAAAGTTTCCTTCTCATACTGTGAAGTATTGCTATCAGGTAAGGGGCGGGGAGATGGGAACAGGTACTGAGTAAACAAATGAGTGAAACAGTATATATGAATTATACTGGTGCAGTTTTTGGTGGGACTCATATTTGACTGGGGGATTATTATTATTTGCAGTGCTTAGGACTGAACACATAGCCTTCATGCTGAGCTATATCCTCAGCACTTTTTATTTAAATACAGGAACTTGCTAAGTTGCCCAGGCTGGGCTCAAATTTGAGACCCTCCTGCCTCAGCCTTCTGGAGTGCTAGGATTATAGGCATGCACCATTATGCCTGGTGCTGGAGGAGCATTCTGAAGCATATGGTTATCTTCCACAGCGGGAATAAAATGCATTGACCAAGTACAAAGTGCTCAGGGACAATGTATTTTACCAAATTTCAAGATATGGAGGAGAATTCATATTATTCAACAAAGGCTACTAGTGGCCTCAGTAATTTTCCCTTTCCCCCTTGCCATCTTACTCTTCTTTTTTCTTGTGTACTGCATGCATCAACTTTCATATAACATGGGAAAGGAAGCAAAGGGAAGTGCTAATGCTCTATCAGAGTAGAAGGCTTGGTGTAGCCATCAGATTAAGCATAGCAATATAAAAAGAAATTGTCAGATGTGAAAATGTATTATTATCAGAAAAAAGCAAGGGGCATCACATAAAAATAGAAAGAACTGAGTTTTAAATAACACAACATATAGGCAGGAAAAATGTTTCTAATAGATGTTTTATTGGAACTTAGATTCAGTCAAACACAGTTTCAAAGATGAAATGACAGAATAGAAACTGAGATAAAAATGCCGATTTCCCAAGATCTGGAGTTAAAAACAACACTATTTATTATTACCACTCTTACATAGTTGATATTGCTGGCAGTTGAATTAATTACATAGAAAAAGGCTTATTATAATTAAATAAATGTAGATTTAAAATCTATTAAAATGGAGGAAGAGTTTTAAAAAAGGAAACAAAAAAGAAATAGAAACGACTGTTCAACATTAGGAAAATTGAACCTGTTTTAGGTAATCAATAAAGGGAGAGCAGAAGACGTATTTGATATAATTGAAGATGGTTTCCTTAAAATAAAGAAGAAATAAACTTGTAGATGATAGTATGCATCATGGCCCAGGCAAATATCCTTGGCATACCATGGTTAAATTATTGGACTCCAAGGGTGAGGAAATAATTCCTTAGTTACACAGAGCCCCCACCCAAAGGCTTAACTTTGATTTCCATGCAGTAGCCAATACCAAAAGATAAGAAAGCAGGACATATTTAGTATTGTGCGAAAGAAAGCATGACTGCATAGGCTACACACAGTCCAGTGGCCATGCAAAAGCAGCGGGCAGATATTCCTAAGCAGGAGAGACTCAAAGAGCGGAGCACTTAGGAGCCTTCTTGTAAAAAGCAATAGTGATTAAATCCAGGAAAGCGAGGGCTAACGGGGGCAGCTGCAGTTTGACTTGTGCAAAGCTCACTGCCAAAAGTCAGTGGAGCAGTGGTTATAAAAATGGGGACGGAAGAATGCAAGCCAGACCCACGAATTTTATACCGAGCCAACTTGTCTTCAGGATAAAGGCAAAAGACAAACATCTCAGGCAGGTGTCAGGAATATAGTGCACTTGAGCCCTTCTTGAACAAATTTGCTTGAAGACAAAACGCAGACAGCCAGCAGAGGGATTAGAAATGTGGCACTCACACTTAGGGACACCACGATGTAGAACAGAGGATGAAACAGTACAAACAGCACACATGGTGAAACAGAACCAAATCAGAAAACCGATGGAAAACTGGAGTCCATTTAAGCATAGAGTACACAGTTTTGTTTTGAAATGGAGGAATTATGGGTTAAGATCAGAACAGAAATGTTTTTTACCCTAAAATATAAAATCTATTTAAAAAGAGACCAGCGACAGAAGTTGGGAGAAATTGTACATATAGTTCTTTCCCTTTTAAAGCGTGGAAGTAGTTTATAAAGTCTCAAAGCAAAAAGAAAAGTTAGAGAAAAGAAACTAATGCCTTCAGCGCATAGGAGTTTTTGTAATGTTAGCGCTGAGGACCCTGTCAAGAACTAGAATCTGTGGCCAAGAGCAGACCTGCAGCTCAGTAGACCACTTTACCCTCAGTTCTTAGTTGCAGTAAACTCGAGTGCAATTATTGGAGAACAGAAAACAGTATTATGTTAATTTTGGGAGATTATTTTGATGATCAATATATTTGTTACATGTGTATATACTTCTTGTGTAGAGAGTTACCAAAATAATATTAAATTATTATTAATGATGGTTGGGTGTGGTGGGTTTGGTGTGATTTATGGCACTCTTGAGCTATTCTACACTATGACTTATACTACTCATATGGTATTACTAAACCATAATAAAATCAATACCCAGCTTTTCTTAAGCTTTGACAAATGTCCAGAAGCTTTCTAACTACTCCGCAAGAAACTCATTTAGCCATCAAAATAGCTGTTGTTATCTCTATGTTACAGATGAGGAAACTGAGAAACAGAGAGATTAGGTAATTTACTGAGAATCCCACAACTAATTAGTGGTGGTGCCAGGATGACCAGATATCTCACTAAATGAATATTTATATTTTATGTAAATAAATATGCTATAAAAGATATACTTGAATTTATTGAAAAATTTGTAAGAGTCTTATAACATTTGAATGCATTGAATACAGGGAATTAGCACTTCTAGTGTGAATTTTCATGTTACTGCAACTCTGCCTTGGGAGAATAGGTTTCTAAGAAAATGCAACCGTTTAGGCCAAGAATAAAATAGAATTTCTCATGATTCATTCTACTGTGCTTTTCCTTTCTTTTTCAGTATGTGACTCTTACTGATTTCCTGTCTCTACTGTGAAAAGGGTGTGAGGCTTTGTGTTTACCTTCATGACACATTTTCAGGAACTTTGGGCAGTAATCGATTTAGGGTTCCAGTGAATGCACTTTGTGACAGTTGTCCAGAATTGTACAATACCTGGAGATACTGAGGCCCTGCTCTTTATTACTCACCTGGAACTAGGTACTAAACGAGGTGGAGACATTTTCTATTTTTCTAGGAGTAGAGAATTTCCGCAGCATGGCGTTAGGCTAAAATTTCCAATTTCCACTCTGTAAACGCCTCTAAGTTGAGAATGAACGCACGATCCTGTGTTACTCGGTATTCAGCTCCGAGACCTATTGCCCAGAGCTTGTAACTGCGCAGGACAGCACCGGAAGACCCGTCTCTAAATCTGATGCTCCCGGAAATCTGTGAGGGTGTGTCTCCACGACACTGTATGACTCCTCTGGTATTCCTGATGTCTGAAGACCCCTATCTCCATCTGCTTGTATCCCAACAGTAAAAGTTTAAAGGACCTGAGAAACAGAACGTGGTGTTACGGGGCACTCAGAATGTACTGAAGCAAAATCTGATGAAGAAAATCGACAACTGTGGAGGTACTTCGGTCATGCTTCAGATTTTTCTGCGTTAGCCTGTCTCTGGAGCTCTTGTCCCTTTGCTCACTTTCAGCTGGTGCTGGAGGACATCCACTCTTCAAGGGCGTCTGGGCAGTTACATTGTCTGAACTGTGAGAAATAAACTGGAGCTCTCTGTGTACCACCCACAAGTTGATGGAAAAAGATGGTGAAGGAGATAAAGTGCCCTGCATTTCTCATGTGTGTTTTTCCCAGGTGCACTGTTGCTCTACAGCCTGGCTGCTGATGTTGTTTGTAACATAGAGACAGTCTGTATCACCTCACGAAGGAAGCGCTTTGGATAATGAATCACTTATTTTCTTCTCGTTGTTTCTTGCTTCGTGTTTCTTCTGCTACTCATATATTTCCCAACCAATCATCACTACTCAAAATTTATTCCAGGCTCTATTTTCTAACAATTTTGGCTTAGCAAATGCTCCAAACTAAATTTTTAGAACTGCATGATGGGTAAGATTTATGTTTTCCTCGGTTTCTCAAGATATCTTTCATGTTCAACAACACAGAGTGGAACGACTGTAAGAAAGAATTGATTTTAGCTAGTTTTGACTCCAGATTGGCTACTTTTTATTTCACATCCATATTTTACACATTTGTAATAATGTTACAAACCACATGTACTTATTCTTGTTTTCCAGATGAGAAAACTTACTCTAAAATGTTTTATGTAATGTGTTTGAATCCACAGCTATTAAATGAAAACATTGGGATTGAAAGTCAGATTGATTTGTCTCCAAAAGCACAGTCAATCTGTTAAAGTCAAATAGGACACAATGTGCCAGAAAGGACTTTAAATGGCTTATAAGCATACATAATAAATGACAAAATAATGTCTTATCAATACTCATGGAGAACTTGCAAGATAAGCATGGTTATCTTCTGAACATCGCTCTGCTTGAACTCTACTCTTTGCCTCTTTAAGATGAAAAAGATAGTCTTTGCTAAGAGCTGTGGAGTTGGACTTCAGTCGCCTTAACTGAAGCAAACGACCTGTGTACTTAAGGTTCAACATAGAGCTTAGCATTGTTCTATAATTTTCCAATTTTTCTCTGATGACAATAGCAATATACAGAGACTTGTCTGGTGTTTTTTGGTGCAGTTTCATATGGTTAGAGCAGAACACAAAATTTTAGTTTTCCTTGGTGATGAGTCACTTCTTGTCTATTATGCTACATGCTATTTTTTTTAGTTCAGATTAATCCTGGATGAAAGAGAATTTCTTTTGATGTGTAAGAGAATGTGCACCAAGTAAAAGTGGGTATTCTACATTACAGAGGTCCCATGGCTTAACACTGATATGTATAGTTTCCTTTGATTCCCTGTAAATGCTTATTCATTTGAATTCAGTGGTTTTATGCTTTAATATTTTAGTAGTGACTTCCATAGAATGATGTTTTCTTATTAAACAACACTTATTTTTCTTGTTACTGACTCTTTACCCTTTTGAAGCCAATGAAAATCTTGGATTAATTTAACTAATATATATTGCCTTATAATTTTTCTGGAACATGTTTTATTTATGTACTTGCATTCAAAAGAATAAGTGTGCTTAGAAAAATTTCTTCCCAACAGTTTTTGTGGAAGGTGTGAAGCCATAAATTAATAGTAAGCATGCTCTAGAGAAATCCTATAATCATGTGAGAAATTTCCATGTTATATTATCTGTCCTTCCTTGGCCAACTCTTGCAAAATTTGTCTTTATGAGTAAGATTAACAGATGCATTTGAATGAGTCCTCCTTTTGGAATAGTATAGGATTAGGATCAGTTCTTTCATTTAGAATGTTTTGTGTGACATTTTCTTTTTCTCTTTGGGAAGTGAAATAACACACCGAATTCACATAGAAAATGATTCCTTGTCCTTCTGTAAGACTGTGGAAGTTAGAAACTGAATTATTAAGAAGGTTTAGGAAAGAGTAACCAAAATTACGAACCTTGTATCAGTACAATGTGAACATATTCTTCAGAAAAAGAAGATGTTAAGGTGGGATCTGACTTACCACATCTAACCACTAGAAGACATTGTTGAATTTCAGAATTTAAATGAGACTTTCTGAGGTCTCACATACTTGATTAGACTTTAGTCTAATTCTCTAGTGCCAACTTTTAAAATTGAAAGTCAAAAGGCAATGTTCATGTGTACCCCGAGAACTTTCTCACTAATTTTCAAGGATCTAGGTGAGAAGGGTAAGATTACATGTGGACTACCTAAAAATGTGTCTTCCTTCTCCTTTGTTTTAAAATTTTTGTCTTGCCTTCTAATGCATGCAACTCTTCTTAACTACTTCCAAGTGGTATAAGTGTCAGATTCTATTCTACACCAGAATTCTGGACCTAATACTCACTAGTTCTTTTTTTTTTTTTTTGCACAAACTCTGTTCATAGCCCCTCACTTGAGTCTACAACTCCCTACAAAGAGTTAGCCAATCTCTTGATATAAAAAGAGATTTTTGTTTTGCCTTTTTTTTTATTTTGCAAGAAAATAGGTTAAAGCAATCCTTGTAGGATATGATTATTTAACAGTTTATCAAATGTGCTTGTAGTTCTCTGTACCTATTTTTATTTCTACCTCATAACATTTCTCTTATGTAGTCAGAAATACTCAACTCAGTGGAATACATGGAGCAGAAAAATGAAGGGCAAAAAGATCTTAAAAGTTCCCCAGATCTTTAAATACCTCTAGGACAAGACAGGAGAACTATGGGGTGTAAATCAGTTCATTCAGATGAAAACCGTGAAAGGATTCTGCTATGTCCTAGGAGAAAGAGAAAGGTATCAAAAACCTGCAGAGATGCTCAGACATCCTTCAGAGTATCTCAGAGCACAAAGGTCCTCTGTGACTGACTTCCTCATAGCATTCCAGGTGGAGCCCAGGAGAATGGAAATTCTGTGATGGTGTTTGTACAGATTTTTCTGAATGAGTTTCACAAATTTTCCTGAGACTCAGAGTTGACGGGAGCAGTGGCAAGAATGGCCAACCATAACTTAAGTGAATCAGTGATAGAGATACAAAAGAATGGAAATTGATATCCCTTAGTGAAACAGATTCCAACATGGGTATTGGATATCACCAACGATGAGTTCTACGACCTTCAAATCTTCATTATGATACTGTGGGTTCAGATTTCAAATTTAACTAATTCCAAGGGGAAAATGATGAAGATTAGGTCTCCAGAATTTGATGGGATGGGACTCTGAAAATACATTCAATTTTGTGAAAAATAGTGTCTATTTATTCATTTATTTTGCACTAGCATTTATGGAGCTAAATTTGTAGGTATTTTCACATTTTTTCTTCCTGGGCATTCTACCCCTCAGTTCAGAGGAAGAGAATAGTCACTAGGTTGACACCAGTGTTGTACTGGTGAATGTTTAATAACAACTGCTCTTTAGGAAAAAAAAGTCCCTAACTTTAGTATTTGCCAGTATACAAGGAATGATTCCCAGCTACTAACTTCAGATATAGGTAATATACTCAGGTATGGATCTAGTTACAGAAGAATGTAGGCATGAGCAGCTGGATGGATGTATAATATGTGAACAAATAGGTACATGGGTAGACAGATGGATGTGGAGATGGACTCTCGAATGTGTGCATCAGTGTGAACATCGGATGGATGTATGAAAGGAAAGATGAGCAGATAGATAATGGAGTGGCTGAAGAGTCCCTAGATACTGTCCTTAAAGAACCAATGACCTATTCAATTGTAAGCAGCCATTGCTGAGCATAAAAATGGGAAAGAGATGTACAAAATCATCTTTTTCAATTTGTTACCAACCAGCTCCAGACCATCATTACCTATTTCCATCCCCATATGTACATTAGCCGTTTGCATATGAATATAAGAGTGATAGTTTCTTGTCTGAATGACTTACATGTCCAAATGCAAAGGTGTTCTAGTTTCACTGATGAGTGTAGAGTATTTCTGGAGCCCAAGAAGAATTCAGTCTAAAACCTAATTTTTACAGGACCAATAGCCTTGCATATAATTGCATCTCAATCGTATTGTTTTTGGAGTTGGGTTGGAAAATATTTACTTTCCTTTTACTTGATTACAAGTCACGTTCAGTGATAGCATTATAGTGTAGACATCAGGATGAAAGAGTGAAGATTAGCCTAAAACTGTCTGCATTCACAGTGAACATAACTGAAACGTGCACAGAAATCACAAAGTTCAGGGAAAATGCATAGAAAATGGAAACAGCTTAAGAAGAATTGCTATGGTGTTTGCAGGAAAAATTATGTAGATGCTACTCTGAGATTAAAGGTCTAAATTTACCTACAGTTTACATTCATTAGGTTAATTACAACTAAAAATTAGATGTACTGGGTTTTAAGATGTTTATTGTCTTTTCCAGTTTTCTATCTGTTTTATATGCATTAAGTGATTACCATAATTTATGATACAGCTTCTAAAATTATTACTACTTGATATAGATAAAGAAACTGATGTTTTGAGAGTTTAAATAATTTTCCCAATGGTTACATTGTTCTGACAAATGATAGAGACAACTCTTCAGTGGTAGAAACTGTGGGATTGACCCAATTTGTTTTGAAGAACAGTCTCATAAAAGTTTTTTCTTATCAATTTGCTAGTACATAGTGGTGATGACCAAGAATACTTTTTGGGTCAATGACTTAATCTATTGCTTCATTATTTTAGCTTTTCCCATGCTGACTATTGGAAACAACTATTATGCTTTTTTATTTCTTTGGTTTTTTTGAGGCAGGATCTGACTACCTAGTTCAGACTGACCTTGAACTCATTACCTAGCCCAAGTTTGCCTTAAACTAGCAGCAGTTCTCCTGCCTCAGCCTCCCTGAGTGCTGGGGTCAAGGTGTGTACCACCATGCCTGGTTCAATTATTTTATTATTGCTGTATTAATTCACTTGCTGGTCCACTAAACAAGAGAAGTTTCATCAGTATTTATGACAAAAACAGACAAACATTTTTTTAACTTTTTACATCATAAGGAATTTCTATAGATTGATAGAAATACAGTTTTAATGAATGTAATTTCAGAGGATGGGATTCTTAGAGCTAAGCATGCAGTAACTTTAAGACTCTAAAATGGAACAAAGTGAGAGAAAGCAAAGGAACTTATAGTCTGGTACTGCCTTTATGATTAGTGATCTTCAAGCATAGCATTAAAAATGTACATTTCAATTCATAGTCTGAAAGTCAAAGAAGAGAGAACAATACCCTATGTGACAGGGAGCCAGAAAAAAAATAGGGGTAGCCTGCCCATTAATTGAAGAATGGATAAGAAAGACATGGGATTTGATGGGGTGGAAACCTACTCAGCTATA
>RJWT010009980.1:0-24627 GCA_004365215.1 Cuniculus paca | reverse complement strand
AAAGAAAGAAAGAAAGAAAGAAAGAAAGACCTAAAGAAGAAAAGGCAGAAAGCGAGAAAACCAGGGAGTGCCTGAACAAAACAAAACTAGCTATGCGGTTATGTAGACAAATGTGCGTGATAAACGCTTAGTGAAGAAAGGAGGGCATTAGAAGGAAAGAAATGTTTAACAGGGGAGCCACAGCACTTTCCCAAAGGAATCAGCAGGAAAAGTTGAACTTTTGATCACAATCAGAGAGGAAAAAGGAATGAAGCTTTTTTCTAGACTTTCTTTAACAATTGGGAGTGCATATCACATAAAGAACCAAGGTTGGGGCGAAATCTTAGAACTGACACTATGGAGACTAGAAAGGCTGTAAATCATTGATGAGAACAAGTGCTGTCAAGCAGCCACAAGGGCCCAGCTGAGTACAGATAGCTCGTAACTGTGGTGGAACCAGCCAACCTGGCTTTGTGACTTTCTCCAGCAATGTTTGACAGCCTGGGACTGGAAATGCAGAAAGCAGATGATGGTATTTACCCATTCTTGGGGATTAGAATGGCAGCTCTGGGGCAAGAGAGTGTGAAAATCTAATAAAATGACTGACCCTCGAGTCAAGGCTAGTTAGGCAAGCAAATGAAGCCAGAAGAGGGACTGATGAACTGAGACAATAGTGAGCTATCAAGGGATGGGGAGAGGAGAGTTAATAATGAGACTGAGAAACAGATTTCATTAGAAGTGAAGAGATAAGGGACTTCTAATGATAGGAGTTGGTGCTCAGAGTCTATTGTAGTTTGTATTCAAACTATTAGAAGAGAATAGGGATGAATATGATACTACAAGGGTCTGAAAATGTGTCATAGGGTTGAATTTAACCGCAGTTCGATGCTGTTTATTTTAAAGATAACTTTGTATGAGCCTTTGAAAATATACTCACAAGGACTGTATATCTGATAAGCCTGACAATTATTGTATGCAACAGCTTTATAGATTTGTACACAAGTTTTAGAAATTAAGAGTCCACTAGTAAGAACTTCTTTAATTCCTGCAAAAAATCCATCATTACTTCCCTTCTACAGATGTTGAAAGTGTCAGTCAGTACAGGTTCTTATTTTACCTAAGGTCACAAAGACAGAAAATAGCAGAAGAGAAACCCCCAGGCAAACCATCTGAACCAAGGCCAGATTTCCTTCAAAATTGTTGCCCTAGGTCAAAGTCAGAGTCTTATTATGTGCCATTGCTTTATCCTGCTTCAGTAGTTTTCTTAATGCTCGGGACCTGTGGGCATGTGCTAATTTACACAGCTGGCTTATTCCTAGTTCAAAAATGAATACATACATTTAATTATACTCTCAAAATTTTGTAAATACAATTGTCAACTTGTTCTTGATAAGCGAAGGCAGCATACATTTTTAACATGATTATTCTAGTGCATAACCTTACTAATGACTTCAAAAGAGATAAGAATTTTAAGAAAATATTTGTGTACAATGTTCCTGACTTAACTGATGTACATCGTACACATAGTAATGACAATTATTTTTTTTTCCCCCATTTTGGGGCAAGGGTAAGAATGCATGACATGAAGCAAGTCAGTGTGTTTTTACCTATCAAGTGGTAGCAGATTATTGATGAGGGTAACAATTCCAACTCATATTGTACAGAAATACAAGCTCTCTTTTAATCCTTTGCTTGTGCTACCTGTCCACCAAATAGTGAGTCAAATTGGAGTTATTCTTCATGATGACAAGCTGATGTGAGAGGTATACTGTCTTTGATATCTGAGGTTCGGTGCTTGAGTGTTGAAGACCTTCCTCGGTCATCGCTTTTAAAGGGCACCGCATTTACTAAACTAACCTATCATCCACTGTAATGCTGGAAAACATTTTTGCCCTGGTGCGGACACCAAGTAACTGCTACATGTCACTGCTTTGGTAAGTGACATTAATGGTTGCACATATCATAACTGTGACGTAAGACAGATAACTTTTGAAATGTCATCATAGCCTGAGCATACAGAAAGATTCACAATAAGAAACAGAATATGGTGATGATAAATAGGTATTTTCCAGGTCGTGATAAGATCCAATAAATTATCCCTAGCATTTTGATTACTTTTTCTTTTTGCTGAAACAAAATAATGTTCTTTGAAACTTTTAAAATATATGTTTTATAAGTTCTGTTTTCATTTGCTTCATCTGTAAAATGAAACCTTGTGCTAGATTATTTCCAATCCTTATTGCATTTCTAAAATGCTTATTTGTCTAGAAACGACTTTAAAAATCTGATTCTAACCGTGTTCAATTTTACAGTTTGGTTTTTTTTTCCCCTTTATACAGAAAACTTTACAAGTTAAGATTTAGTTTTTTGCAACATGATAATTTCATTCAACCATCAAATTACCCTATATGATTTAACCATGCTAGGATGAACACCAAGCAACTGACTATTTCATGCTATCTTTCTTTTGGATATTTGGAGAACCTATAACTAGTTTTAGAGCCAAATAAAATCCAAAAAAAAATATAATAACTAGAAGAATAAAAGTAAATTAGGAAAGATATGATGTACATTATGGTAGGCTTTCCAGAGAGTCCTTTTTTGTTTTAAAGAAAACAATTTTGAAAATACACATTTGAAAAAATGAACTGTAGCAGGGTTTTATATTTATATCATATTAACAATGAAAAATATTTTATATGCAAGTAACCTCAGTATTAGTTTAGAAAACATTTGCTTGATGACATAGTCAGATAAATAGCATCTAAAATTGCATTTTCTTTCTTTGGCATTGCTGTAGGAGATTTGTGATTCAAAAAGTAATTTTAATAATTATAATTGTTAAATTTACTATGATAATATCCCAAAAAAAGATTAGCAACAGAAAAGGATAATTTTCTAAGAATTTTTGTGAAGCACTGAGTTAATTTAGAAATTCATTTAATATCATAATGATAACATGAAACTGAAGTTGATGATATACATTACATTGAAGAAAGATGAAATTAATATATTTAAACTAGCTTATTGCATTTAAGTGAACATTATTGATCATTTAAGGTATATATCAACTTTTAAATATTATGAATTAGCCAAATAATACCATTAAAACTCAATTTGAAATGATTCTGTATTGCTGATTAGTTTATACTAACATATTTAATTTCAAAATTCAATGTTTTTCAATGCATATTTATTGATATAAAATTTTCTGCCCTTTTAGTGTGTGAAGACTTTGAGTTCAAATATTCAAGTGATAACTAAGGTTTTCAAAGACAGTTAATATATTATATTACCGTTAAAATTGCAAAGTTTATTTTCCTATAGAATAAAGTAGGTTAGTATAAATGTATTTTTCTGATAAATTGTATCTAAGTTTATTATGCATAGATAAACCAGATATTAACTTATATACAGTACTGTGTATACACATATATTATACATGCACATATATACACACATATAGTAAACCAGTTTTTTAAATTTAATTTCATTTATTTTAGAGCCATAAAATATTTTAGAAAACACCAGACAATTTTTTTATAAAATAATTTACCTCAATAAATAGAATATTATTAAGATGCTAGAACATGGTAGAGATACACATACATGTTATAAATATCCAACTTGAGAATCAGTTCAGAATTGCATAATCCTTACTTCTAACACAACTTCAAAAATGTCAATTTTCTGATTTCTTAACTTTTATGTATTTGCTATCTCCAAGAATGACATTTCAATATGTTTTATTGCAACTAAAAATATAAACTAGCTGATGCCGTGGTGCCATTAGTTTTAATTTAGCAATCATGATGTTGCTACTGCTAGCAGCAAACTTCAAATGGTCAAAGCATCAATTCTGTCCTTTTAATTTATTAAAATGAAATGCTTCAAAAAGACATTAAGTAAGGATGTGCTCTCAGATGCATGTTCAGCACTTTGTGGAGTCTAATAAACTACTCATAAGACAGTCAATGAGTTTTACTCAGCAATATTTCACTCTGGTATGATTGCTAGGCTCTGTAAGCATTTACTACTACTTTGCCATGCAGCGGTAGGTTTGTATCTGTGTAAGAGAGAAAAACCTCTAAATGCGGAAAATGTTCAGCAAATTTGAATTATCTCAACTTCCCATTCTTTCATGTGCAATTTGTGGTGCCTGATTTTCGTGTGAAATGAATTTCAAGTTTCTAAATGTAAGCAGTTAAGAAACAAAATATTTATACCCTCTTAACTTGTGTTTCCTGTATGGCTAGATACAATACAGATGCTAAGTCACTGGTCTGAAAGAGCTTCCACAAATCTATAATAAAATAATTAAATTAGTGAGCTGTGTTTAGATCAGAGACCCTTGGTTGCCAGCTCCTAAGAACTCGGGGAATTCAGAACCGCAGAAGGATCATTTGGACTCCATTTGGCAGAGACGTCAGAAACTCGCTGCTCTTGGGAACATCCTTTTCCAATAACATTTATAGCTCTAGATGGAAGCGAAAAGCACCATATGTTAAGAGTTTCCTGCAAAGCTTCCTGGTAAGAGAGGAAATAAATTCAACTTGTCACATCTGCTCGTGGGCCAGTCAAGGAGGATTTTATCACAGCCTTAAGTGGTTTACAAAACTGTCCTGTTATCGACTGAAGGGGCTTTGCATTTCAGGCTTTTTCATACTGGTGTTCATAATCTAAATCATTAAACTATTTTTCTTCTTTGGACTTTAACAGCATGCATCATCATTTGCTTCTAAGCAAGAAGAATTATTAAAAGCAATTCAGCTAAGAATCACATCCCCATAGCACTGTCTCCAGAGCCGTCCAAGGCTTAACTGCTAGAATGCCTTCGGGTGTTGGTTCTACCTCAGTTTCAACCCGTGGGTCCTTACGTTTTGCATAATTTAAGGAGAGAACTGCGTTTAATCAGGCTAAATTGATTATCCACCTTTCCAAGAAGTCTCGACTGGCTTAAACCATAGCAAAGACGCATAGGGTCAGAAGAGATTTTTCTGCCAGAGGTGTAGGTAATCACAGGCAAGGTCTTAAAAACTTGCATTGCGAGCCACAAGTTTCCCCCCAAAGTGATTCATCTTTCTGCTCTTAGGATTAAAAAAAAGTTAGAGTCACTATGTTCATTTCAGTTTTCTGTCATATGCAAAATCCTTTTTAGTTTGCAGATCTACTGGAGAGATAGTACCACACGCAAATGTTGTCTTTTCCTAACTAAGCACAAGTTAAATTGATAGCAGTTGTCTCAAACTGTAAACTAAGTTCTTAATTAGCCAATTTACAATTTTACATTTATGTCTTTTTATAGGGGAATAATCATACTTATTAATACATCTTCTATCATTTAAGAAATTGAAGACACTTTAAATTAAAGTAAAAATCGTTGCCTTCCAATATATCTATTCCGTAAATGATTATATGGTATAGAATGTAACAGAATTTCAGAGTGTCATACAATGATGAAATTTTCAGTGTTTATGTTTATATAAAGATATCATCCCAAAGGCTGAATTACAGAAACATACACAAATTTAAATGAGTGAAGAAAAATAATGTAGAATAAAAAAAGAAAAAATTAACACACCTGCTCTATACATTTATGAAAGTAGGCTTTAGAGTATGCTCTGAGTTTCTTAGTAACCAAAACAAATAGTTAAATTATTCACATTTTTTCTTGAGAAGTAATTGTCAGAAAGAAAATTTTACCAACATTGAGACCTAGGAGAAGTTTCTCAGAAGAATTTTTATAGAGTGTCGAAAGATGAAATCAACTCCATCTTAATACTATACTCAACTTTCTTCCCCAAAAACATGAAGACACTGACATTTCTTTGAGCTATTTCCTGAACTGTCATTCAATACCAATTGTGAATTTAAAAGCAAAGTTAATTTAATAAAAATTAGCTTACTGGTATTGCTGCATTGTACAATTCTAGGGGCACTGTTCATATTGGTAGTTGTGAAATAGGAAGCAAGACCAGTAATTGTAATAATAGAGAGGTTCTGGTTTCATAACAGTGACAATGTTTAGTAACAAAACCTGCGACAGATGCCCTTCCACAATGGCCATGGAACTTTCCACTGTCAGTTACTGACATAAATATTCACTGCAAAGGAGACTCAGTGACATTAGTAATCATGTCCTGACACTTGATCCCTTACTTGTATTTTCTCCTTCATCATTAGCATTAGAATTTACAGACTATATTTCCTGTCTTCTTTTTAAGCTAGATTTGACCTTTCTGATCAATATGATGGAAACAGAAGTGATATATGTAACTTTTAAATTTTCTCTTTCTTTCTTTCTTTCTTTCTTTCTTTCTTTCTTTCTTTCTTTCTTTCTTTTTCTTCTTTTGAAAAGAATACAAGCAAACAAAATAAAACAAATAGAGTCAGTCACAACAAAACAATGAACATGGTACGTGACTTCTAGGCAGGGTAAAAGGGAATCAATAATGGCTACTATAATGCCTCTTGTTATCTTCAATATAACTGCCCATACCATCAGGGATAAATAAAATCAAACAAAATAGAACAAAATAAAACCAGTAACAAAACAAAACAAAACAAACAAAGCAAAACAATGTAAGCAATACAGAACTTCAAGACACTAGTAAAATAGCAATGGCTACCATAATGCTTCTTGTTATCTTCAGAATAGTTGCCTACACCTTCAGACATAATACAATCAAATAACAAGAATAGAGTAAAATCAATCAAAGAAAAGCAATTAATTGTCTCTTTCTATGTGTTGTGTGAACTCTAGTTTCATCTTTTCCTGATGGCTATAAAATGGAGATTCCTGAAACAATACTGGTAGCCACGTGTTGTAGAAAGAAGAGTTACCCCACCAACTGTGTATTACTCACCTCAAGACTTATGTGAGAGAAAAATAAAACTGTTTTATTTAATATTTTGACTTTTGTGTATTTTTAAGGCATCAAACATTTAATCTAACATCAGTGTTACCTTCATCTGTGTTTATAGCCACATCCCTTTGAACTAGAGAATTGAAAAGAAGAAAAACTGCGCTGCTATGAGATATTTAATAAAATTTAATAGAAGTAGAAAAGTTTGCATTATAAATAAAACTCACTGTGGTTCAAAGAAGCCAGGGTTTGCAATAGTTTCCTGTTGTTTCAAGTTGTATTCCTATGCTACATTTTGCTCCTTTCACTCTTGCATTTTGTTACTAGTTCATTTTAATAATCCTAGAAAACAACCCTTTAAGCAGAAGCTGGAGTTCCTCTAGAAGGGACAACACATCAGTCACAAAGCTAGGGACCAGTGGTAGGGAAATTGTCTAGCATTTGTGAGGTTCTAGCTTAATCCTTAGCACCACTACAAACAAACAAACATTCAAACAATCGAAAACAACACAAAGCTAATGTCTGGACATGAATGGATGAAAAGTTTGACCAGTTGCGCTGATATTTGAGGTGATAAAAATGTAGTGACCATACAGTCCAAATTATTTTATTCTTCGACAAAAGTAGTCCATTATGCACAACTATATCTGAAGATGAGCAGAGTGCTTGGCTATTAAGGTTTAGATATATATTTGCATCTTCTACCCTTGCTCTATTTTTTCAGCCTCAAAGCTGACAATTACATATGTTCCTTTCAACACAGGAACAAACCAACTACCAGGATACTAAAAGCAGCAGGCATTGCAAACTGGCAAGAAATGCTGATATATATATATAAGGTTATCAGGTCAGGGAGATAATAACTAACATTTCTTTGCATATATACATGTGCTAATATGCATATTATTTGCCAGATATTGTTCTGTTTTTGTGTGTATCAGTGCATTTAATTTTTCTAAAAACTCTGAGTAGGTGATTCTACCATTTATATGTATGCATGTGAAAACTTAAGTATAAAGACAGCACAAAATCATGAAAGAATAAATAACTCTTAAGTATGGGATTCACATCCAAAGATTTCAGTCCCAGAGCACCTGTTCCTGACCACTGCATTGACATATGTTCTTGTAAAAGCAGCCAGTCTGAGATTGACATGACACTGACCTGGGAGTAGAGAGGGGTGCTTAGAAATAGCATAGCTGTAAATTGGCCAACTCAGTATTCCTCTGCTCTCTTTTTGCCCCTCTTTTTGAGGTATTTGACTCACATCACATTCTTTGTATAGGATCCCTCCTGACTTTGGCCTTGTCCTGCCACACCTTCCCTTATGGTATGAAAGACACCTAGAGTGGTTGCCTGTGTGACTATCAGAATGGAAAGATTTTGTTATTTTTCTCCTAATTTTCAAAGCTGAGCTAAGCAATAACAGTATTTTAAACTATGTCTCCTTTCATGTAGGAACACCAGAAGTAAAAGGGTAATACATCGGCTGTCTGGATTTATGTTTTTTCTTTGAGTTATTTCAGGAAACATACTCAAAATAAGCATCTTCTTCAGGCCTGAGCGTGTTAATTTTTTTTTTTTATAGCAAGGTGGTTGGAGATCAGGCCCATTCTACTAGAATGAAGAGAAATAGTTCAGGCCTATTACTTAATGACAATTTTGGAAATATTATTTCAGAATTTCAGAAATAATCATACCTTGAGAATAAATAAGCAATTCAAATTATAGGACTATCATCCTGGTCTAATTCCTTTCTTTCCTATGTTGGGATAATATAAGAAGAAGCAAGTAAGTCAAACCCCACTACAAGGAGCATCATTATTATAAACTTCTACTTAATAAGAGATGGAAAAAAATCAATCCGAGGCAGGATTTCAAAATTTCTGACTCAAAGACAGTAAAGATTGGAACAATTTTTAAAAATACTCAGTGGTGAACTGATTGTAATTAACAGCTACTAAATTCTTTGAAGGCTACAGAAATCTACCATGCTGAATAAAATGGCAGTGCAAATAGAATTCAGACTTGATTGCTGCTTCCGCTGGTGGCGTACACTAACCAATATGGAAGCTATGATCTGATGAGTGCCCTAAACCTTATTTTATTTAATTTTAGTTAGTATTGAATTATTATTTAATTATTACAACAGCTTTCCATACCATCAAACCTGAAGTGCATGAGGTTCAGGAAATTTGTCCAAGTCTCTATAGGTAGGAAGTTGTAGAATCAACTTTCAAAGTCCAAACACATCTATGCCTGCAATAACATAAAGTTACCTAAGTATGTTATTTCCCTTTAGACCGTAAGAATGAGGTAAGAGCAGAGATCTACAATACTTAGTTCCTTTTATCTCTGTTCATGCTGGCTGTGAATAAGGTGCAGACCAGATGTGTGAGGGGCCTGAACTTGCAATAAATAAATAAAGCTCTGTTATGCTTTTTTGTCTTCATAGTCCACCTTTGAAGCTTTCCATTAGACACATCATATCAAGGTTCAAGAACCGGGGAAGCCACTTGCCTCAGGCAAGCTATGAAGCCTCATTTGTTTATTTACTTTATTGTGTCATCCATTTTTACCCACAAGATTTACATTTTTAAGGTAAGTCACCTTTTCTTAACCTTTTCAAGAATTTTCACGCAGCATATTTTAAATTTGGGTTGATACTTCTTTTTTCTAAGATTGCTTGGTTTAAACCCCACCTCTATCATTTACCAGCCAAGCAGTCTTGGGAACCCACCCCCTCCAAAATCACATCCCTTTATTTGTCTCAGTTTCTTCTTCAGTTAAATGAATATAACTGTCCTCATTCAGTCACAACATTTATCCAATAAAATAAATGTAAATCGTACAGTATAGTGAATGCCAAATAAATGCTATTATTATTTCTAATTTTCTAAATTCTGATTTTTAAGGATATTTTTCATAGGAGACAAATTAAAATGAATGTTAAAGTGTTTGCATATTAATTTGCTTACATGTTTAAAGAAAAATAATCATGTTGTGATAATTTGGGTTTTCTGGTATTTTATGTGTACCATGGTCTGTGAACAGAGATACATTCCCTTCAGCCTTGTCTTTGCTTAAGTGTTCCCAACACCTTCAAGAAAAGCAGTGTTCATCAAGTTTTTTCAGAACATGACAATCTGAGAGTGACTGACTTATTGTATTTATTCTTCCCAAAAGGAAGCTTCTATTTGTTTAGTTTGCTACCATCCACTAGTGGGCAGAGGACTCAGCAAAGATGTTTTAATTATAGTTGTTCAGTGCATATACAAATGGTCGTTTTTGATTCTTATAGCAACCCTTTACCCAATCCAAAATTTTCAAGCCAAGAAGACACAGTAACCATTAAGGCTTCTCCTCCGTTTGATGCATTCAATCCATACATGTAAAGCATTTTAAATGACATATTTTTAAAGCACGCGCATGTACACACACACACACACATCCCTCCCACCACAGACACATCCACACGCTTGGGCCGTTTTCTTCATTAGGGCATTGTGCAAATGACAAGATCTCTGAGATTTGCAGTTATTTAAGAAGAAATTCATGGAAGATGGGCAACATTTCAGCAAGTGCTTATGAGGTGGGAGCCATCCAGACGTGTTCTCAGGGCACACACATGATCAAGCTAAAACGCTCAAACATAAATCAAAAGGAATTGTATCTGTTATATTTCGTGTTACCTTAAAAAACAACATTAAAAATAAAAGCAGCAAATAAATAAAAACTCCATTTGATTGAGAAAAAAGAAAACTATTTCCAACAGGTGATATAAAAGTAATTTCTAAAGATCACTATACTATTTAGTAACACTATTGATGAATGGCTTGAAAACATTAATATAGTTTCTCTGCATTTATGCATTTCAAACAGAGATGGCATGTACTGGGACAAGCTGATCTGATGAAAAGTTAAAATCTGAACTGCCTCTGATGTAGGATCATTTTGGTGATCACCCCCACCAGGCAACCCCTGAACTCTTGGCCATGTTTCCTGCAAGTTCTTTGCTTTTAAGGAAATTTGTGGTGGGAGTGGGTGGGGGTAGATAAGAGATTGGCCTGGAGTGACCAGCAGCTTGAGAAAACATTTACAAAAGCATTCGGTAGTCCCTAATGGCATGAAAACAAATAGATATTTCGCTCTACAACTGTGAAAAGAAACATTTCAATTTGGATGTGTTTGCCTGTGAAACAAATGTTTACAAGGGCAACCTCCATTCAGGTTGCTAGAACACAGTAAAATAAAGTATGTATTTACTGAAGAATCAAGCACAGCTTCTCATTGTAAGTATTGCCTCTTTGGGGACAAGCTATATTGTAAGGATAATGTGCTGGATAACCAAAAGGCAACAGAGCTACAAGAATTTAAGTTAACAGGCAGTATGTGTAACACAAGCCCTATAAAAGTGACTTTCCCAGTAGGTACTCTATGTGTGAGTTAGAATAAAAATCCAGCTCTGATTACAGAGAAGCCCAAAATAGCATGATTTAAACACGGTGATGCTCATCCCTGTACGAGTTTAGGTGTGAGTGGGTGAGGCCATGTCACCAAGGATGAGGCTTTCTTGTGCACTGGCTTCAGTGTGTGGAGCATTTGACTTCCAAAGCATGGTTTATGATAACTGCTTTGGCTGTGGACATCATGTCTGCCTCCAAGTGAATGGAAAAGGAAGAATTGAGAGAAGCCTTCAGACTTGTTTCTAAAGCAGTGGTTCTCAACTCTCTCCTCCTCCAAAGAAATTTTTGTTTGCCATGACTTGGGGGAAGAGAGTTACAACAATATTCACATTTGGAAGATAGAGGCCAGGGATGGTGGGAAACATCCTATCATGATCAGGATAGTCCCCAAGTGAAGAATTATCTGCACTAACATGTCTGTATTTCTGAGTTTGAGAAATGATATAATAAAGTGAACACTTCCGATTGGTATAGATTTGTGTATGTAGAAGTTGGTAAAGACCATTCCCGCTATAATCCGGCAGGGTTCCCAGTGATCCACCTGGCATAAATGAGTATTATCTCCGGCAGAGGTTGCCTTTGGTCCCCTTCTCCTTAGGTATTAATAGAATTTTATCTAGGGCCAGTTTAAAGTTTTCCAGGTTGTTTCCCATTTGTCACAATAAAAAATGTGTCCAATGAATATACCCTGCGAATGTTCCAATGAGAAACATTTCTAAGCTGAAAATCCTAGGCAAGTCAACCAAAACTTTGGAACCTCAATTGTCTCAAAGATTAAAAAAAAAAAAAGATAGTTTTTTTTTTAACTCCATATTATTGTGGGAGGTAGAATTCTAAGATGTGCTTCAAATTCTGCCTTCTAGCACACACACACACACAGACACACACCCACATGCATGCATGCATACACAAGCACACACACAGACATCTTCCAGCCACTTAATCAATCAAATACTAATCTATGTGGTGTTGTAAGGAAATTTTGTAAATATGTTTAATGTCCCAAGGCAGTTGAACAAGAAAAACTGATTAAGTGCTATGAACCTAGTCAAATCAGGTGAGACAATAAGAAGGATTGGGCTTTTCCTATAAGAGGAATTCAAAGTAAGGATGCTTTTCTAACGTTGACTCTAAAGACAGAAGGAATTACATGTCAAGCAATGCAGGTGTACTCCAAGTGCTAAAAGTAGTTCCAGAGTGACAGCCACCAGGAAGTTGCAGGCCTTGGTCCTCCAGCAGCAATCACTTGAGCTGAAAAGTGTATCCTGAGCTTTAGATGTGAGTAGAGCCCACCGGACACCTTTAATTCAGTCTTGTAAAACTCTGATCAGAGAACTTTGCCACACACCCACGCTCTGCTGGTCTGCAGAACCGTGGGTGGTATTTTAAGGTGCTGTTAGTTGTAATTTATTACACAGCAATAGAAAACTAATAGAATTATTACACTTGATTTTAGCCAAAAGACTGAAAAGCGATAACTAGTAGAATTATTATGAATAGTGACTGTGAAATATCATTATGTTCCCCAAAATACATACACATTTTAGGAGAATTATTTTCCTGTTCGAGTAATCATTGCCCATCAGCCATTATTTCCTCCATTTTATAGGTGCAATAACTGAGGCGCCAATAATTTATAGTTTGCTTAATTTTCCACTGCTAATGTTAGTTAAACTAGAAATTGAACTCATTATGTATTTTTATTATAAAATATCAGAAATAAATAAGACATAATTTTATTCATTTTTCTGCATACACACTGTGAATGAATTATGGGCTAGTGAGTTATTTGAGAGACAGTAGACACGTAAACAACAAAAACTGAGCAAACGCATCCATGCTGAGGTTCAGTTCTGGATTGTATGATAGGGGCTAATCCAAAGCAAGTCTTACTTTTTCGCCTAATGACTACTCTTCTTTTTTTCTTTTCTTTTTTTTTTTTTGCAGCACCAGGGATCATACTCATGACCTCACACTTGCCAGGCAGGCGCTTAGGCCACTGAGCTAAATCCCCAGCCCTTGTCTTTTTGAGACAGGGTCTCACTCTGCCGTTCAGACTGACCTTGAGCTTACTTTGTAGCCCAGGCTGGTCTTGAACTCACAATGATCCTCCTGCCTCAGCCTCCTGAGTGCTGGGATTACAGGTGTGTGCCACCAGGCCTGGCCATGACAACTTTTCTTACTTGCTTCCTTGGCTGATATCTTTTTACTTTCCTGTTGCATCTCCAATGGGGAAGTGCTTTGAAATTCAACTATTTCCTGTTTTTGTTTATCAAACAATCTTTGAGAAAAAATTTATAGACTTACTAAATACCAAGTTAAACCAATGAGAGAAAACACCTAAGTGTTTATCCAAAGTTATAGAAATTTTAATAAATGCCATTTCTTAAGGAATTTATAATGTGCCTGGTACAATATGCAAGTTGTTAGGAACACTCATAGAAGAACCCTACTACGAAAACGTTATTATTCTCATTTTACAAAATATTGTCTCAATAGTATCTTGCCTAGGAAAATTTGCAAGTACATGGCACAAAATTTTATCTATTAAACATATATTTTAACCCCCCATCCCAGTATATATTGCTTTTAATCATGGAATCTCTCAAGGATTCTCCAAATCAATCCTTGGAATGAATGGGCTCTCTCAGAGTGTCTCCAATAGAGTATAGAACCTCAAAACCTGTGAGGCAGTCTGTTTTCAGATAGCATCTACCTACCATTTATTTTTCTATGTGTGAATTTAGTTCTCCTGTGTGTGAATTCAGCTCTTGAACAAGGTTTATCGACAATGTTTCTTCTGGTCCAGCCTGTGCCATGAGGGAGCCTTATGACTGGAAGGAATCTGATGGTGATAACTTTCCTTGCTTTGCCCATGTTCTTTCATCCAAATCCTTATAGGTTGAAGCACTTCAATACAGATGGTGAGGATTATGGCATATTGTAAGGCAGAAGGCTGAAAACAAATTTCTCCATGCCATATGTAATGTCTGCCCAGATGCAGTGCCCACACACATCTGGAGAACTGCTGTGAAATAAGAGCCTAACATTTGGCAAAGGTAGCAGATGGCCTTGTTATCAAATGTGAATAGAAGTGGAGTCAGGCTTCCGGGGAATGGCAAATTTAAGTCTAGGAAAAGGACAGCTACAATAACAATAACATACACTGAAAAGAAGAGGAGCAACTCCTTACAACACATGACGCAGTGTGAAAGGGACCACGTGAGGTAGCAGGATAAAGATTTTTAAAAATCTTAAATAGAGATAGTGTCTATTTAAAAGTCTCAATTTTTGCCAGTAATTAGGAACTGTCAGAATTGTGCTTAGTTAAATCTGGTTAAATTGCTATACTTGGCAGTAGAACTGGTGTTAAAGGTTGCCACAGTCAACATTTGGTGTGGTGTGTCCTGGGGACACTTCATCATTACTAATTGAGTAAATGACATTAACAGAAGAGATGGACAGGTCCGTGTTCGGCTCATTTCATGGATTCCTGCTGCTTTCAATGGGACTCTGCCAACCTCAGCTTTTCTTCAACTGAACGAAAAACTGGCGCTCAAAGCAGCTTAAAGAAAAATTGGGTCAATGAGACAATGCAAACAGATACAGATCTCTTTTCTTCAAGCGAGTCTACCTTGCGGTTGATTCTCCTTCAGTGCTTCCTCCTAGAGTCTTGTAAAGCCTTGGAGGCTGCATAGGAGTTTCCAACAGAAGACCGATAATAAGATTTGCTCCTATAGAAGAGGCAAATTTCATATCTGGAAAAGAGAGGCCATTGCATGGCAGAATAAAAGTGGAATGGATTCAGAGGGACTGCACCACTGTGGAAAGCTTGGTTTAGCTCTAAATCATTGGCCTAGAGCTCTGTTATTCTGGGTCTTAGAGCTTATATTTATCCTTCAAGTAAGAAGCTCATAGGTACTCTTCTTCTTCCTCTTTTTTATTTTTTCCCCGCGTTGAGCTGACATTGAGGAAGCAAGCTGCTCTAGTTGGCGCAAAACCATTCTGCTAATTGGATTTGGGGATCTGTGTGGAGGTAGCCTGAGCAGAAAGTTTATTCACCTCAGTTCAGATGCCAAATCCATTGGCCTAGACGGGCATAGACCCTAATAAAATAAATTAACAAAATGACTATGTGGTGGCCATTTTCAAAATGTATATCTTGTGGGTGCTCTCGGTTGGGGATTCTTTTATTTTTCACTGATCGGTTAAACTTGTCTAGCTACATGAATTGCTCTAATTACAGAGTTTTCCTAGAATTAAATATTCTAAGTTAAATCAACTAACATTTAGCAAACGGTAGCTACTTCTCCTGCTTCTTTCCCTAAGAGCCCTCCATAGAATTAACAGTTAGGTGCTAATTGCAAATGATTAAGTGCTCACCAGTCTTGGAGTTCTTTCTTTAATATTAATGAGATGGATTAGCATGGAACATGTCTTCTATTAATATTATAAATGGAAGTCTGCATGGATCACTGAGTGCTGTTTTGTATTATAAGGAGCACTTAGTTTAAAGGAATAAAAAAAGTACACTCTAAAATGTATTTTCCTTTCAATTCAGAAGTAAAATTACTGGAAAAAATGTTTAAATATCATTTATTTAGAGCCAACATGCTGCATCTTAGCAATCGTGCACTAGCAAATTTTACAGAAAACTTCTTTCATCAGTCTCTGAGAGTAGAGCTTAATATCCTAAAAAGTGCACACAGAAACACCAATCCGTGCTACTGAGAGTGCACACGGAACCACCAATCCGTGCTACTGAAAGAAATTTCTTGGCAGCTAGTACTACTTTCAGACACCTGGATTCTCTTCCAAGACCAATACTTGCCTATTTTAAAAATGCAAATTAATTTCTTTTGCCTGTTTGAAAATAGCCAACTACCTGTTTTTTCCCTCGTCTTTTTTTTTGAAGAATCATTATAATTACAATTACTTCTTTCCTCTTGTTTTTCCCAAGAAGATATGATTAAGATGTGATGAAAAAGAAAAGCTTATATTTCATATCACTGCAGTTTTAGAAACTGCCACAATGGCTTAGATTGAGAAAGTCTTTAAATTGTAAGAAGGGCATCATTGTGTTTATTCAATAAGACTTACTCTTCAAAAATACTGTTCATTTTGGTAAGTGCTATTTGTGTAGGCCAGACAAAGGAGCCATTGAGTGCAAAAGAATTATTTTCACACATGGTACATTACCATTTAACTTTTTTTTAGTTGCAAATATTTTCAGGTGAAAGGACAAAAACTTAAGTATTCAGACCGAGTCAAGGCCTGTTCCAGTGTAGCATGTATCATAGTTTCATTAAGGATTTAACCCTCTGAATTAAATTTACAGTTATGTCCTAAATCCAGGTACTTATTATGTATTTATTACTTGCTCTAGATAAACATGTTTACAAGCAAAGGATAACAGGTGATGAACACTTACACATTCACAATATTAGATCTCATTCTTGTGTTTTAGAGTACATATGTTAAAAGTGATGATAAGTTATATAATTTCTATATTCATGGGAAAAAAAGAAAGATGTAGCTAGAATCTTGTGTTCATTCTTATATATATTCCATTTAATCTGCAAAATTCATAACGTGTTGGTCAATTGCATTTCCATGTTAGTGTGTTTAGATGTGATTATGATGGTTATAGTAGTCTCAATTTTTATGTAAAGCCAAATTTATAGGCAATTATGATATATCATCCAGTCAAAAATTTTATTTCAAATACATGGTTATTGGAGTTATTCGGTGCTCTTCTCATAACAGCTGAGATACACAATGTGCAAAAGGAATTGGTAACAATTGTGGATGGAATGCTAAGCTAGTCTACTGCAGCTGCCTTTGGTTCGTACATTCCCTACCTTTCTCTCCCTTGGAGTGTCAGCAGGACCTGTGAATATGATCATTCAACACTCCCATGGCTAGGTTATTTACTGATTTATTTTGAGTAAATCAGGAATAAAATTAACAAATGTGTTCTTGACATACTCAAGTGAACTCTGAGGCAAAATGTCAGACAGATTCTGTATTGCTGACCCGAAAGGAGGTAAATGGCTTTGTTGTAAGAAGAGGTGGTAATGTGCTGAATTCCTAGACTGAACACAGTCTAGGAATTGAGAGTGATCTCGTGCAGACAGCTGTCAAGGAACAGGGCTCCAGTCACACAACTCCCACCACTGCCAATGGAATTCTGCCTACAATATGTGACTTTGGGAAAGAAACTCAAGCTTCAGACGAGGTTACAGCCTGGCTGGAACATTGAGTTGGATCTGTGAGGCCCTAAGAGGATCTTGCTAACCCCACTTGGTTCTTGACCCAAGAAACTATGAAATAATAAACTCATGCTATCTTGAGCCATTAATGTTCGTGGAAATTTGTTAACAGCAATAAAAAACAAATATCAAAAATAACTTGGTTTGATCCATGCAGAACAAATTTAACTGATCACAGACATTCTTCTCACTTAATGAAATCTGGCTGCAAACTTATAATGGGCCACAAAACATGATGCCATTCATGGCAAATGAAAAAAAAAAACATGTAGCCCCAAGTAATATTGCTAATTACAAATGAAAATAGTGTTTCATAATTTTGCTTCCTTCTGTTGTTTGGGTAAGATGCTATTATCAATGGCAATGACACTACCAATCGTTCCTAGAAATTGGGTAGGAATGTCTCACAATTGTTTTGCCTTCTCACAAGTTTCCGACTCACAGGGCATGCTCAAAGTCTTTTTCTCAGATTGTAAAAACCATGCCTTGGTCCATACACCAGTGTGAAATTTTGGATTTTGTTTTGTGTGGAAGCTCGGCCTCTTCTGACAATAGTTATTCTGACCCAAAGCCTTTGGGAAAAGATCATAATAAAGTGAGGTAGTGTTTGTGTCACTCTCTCCTCAATCTCACCTGTCAGGCCATCAAAAGCCGACAGATAATGATACTTAATGATAATATACTTCAGATAATGATTCTGAACACCAGTGATTCTACTCTCTGGTTCTCCTGTTATACAAGGGTTGGGTTGGTAAGAAACTGAATCATATGCATACCAGCTTCTAACAACTCCTGATAGTCCATAACTGAGAATTGTTTTATGCACAATAAAATTGGCTGGGGTCTGTCTATAACATGTTGTGCCAGAATTTAGAAGGGATAGCTAACTAATGTCTGCCATTTACTTTAGTTTTCCTGTCTGTAGAAGAAATTAAGGTTTCTAATGTCAAGTCAAAATAAAATATATGATAAGAGCAAGAGTGATACAATATAGATTCTTTATATATGTGCTGATAACGAAATAGCATATCACAGTTAAAACACCGCTATAACACGTGCATGTAAACACACACACATAGATACACAAATTTTGGGTAGACACAGACTCCTCTTTTAGATATCTTATGGTTAATATTATTTATTCTTTTCTAGACTATGTCATTATTATGCAGAGAAAAAGAGATACAGCTCTCTCTGTATAAGAAACAGTCCCTACTCTATCTCCATAGTAAATCTCCTTAATATTATTTTAGAGAATACTCATGAGAATTTACTTTTGTGGCTATAGCCTAGTTATGATGCCAGGCAGCATTAAGTCATTAGTGAAACTGGATTTTACTTTGTCTGTTGAGAAAGCAAACAAGAGTCTTGGCACGAAGTTCTTTAACACTATAAATGTTTATCATACACTTAATTACTCCTTCTATAGTTAGAAGTATTGGTTTGTAAGCAGCAGGAAGAATTTTAATATGGTTAACCAACAACTTCAATACGGTTACATTCATTTCTTTCAGTTGATATTCCTTATTTTAAACCGATATAAACATATATTTTGTTTCATAAGTCTAAATCTGAAAGATTAACATGGTATATCAAATTCTGTGTTGTTCTTGAAAAATTCCTGGAAAAAGACCTCAGATTTGATGATCAGATCCAATTTTTCTTGGCAGCTAGAAGTTTTTAAACTCCTATAATGTTATAGTTTTAGAAAAGAGCATAATGAAAAGAGTATTTGCAAAATATTGATGATTGATGATCTTATACAATTGTTGACAATCAAATGAAATAATGAAAATTTTGCCTGCTAATTACCAGCTTCTTGGCTTATTCTTCACTTTTTATCTGCTCTTCTGTGTTGGAGGAAACTACAAATTCCATGCTTCCTTGCTTTCTGACTTCTGCACCATTTCAGACAAAGGAAGTTGTTTTAGATAATTCTGTGATGGATGAAGAAAAGATGTGGGACATTCTCTCTCTCTCCCTCTCTCTTTCCCTTTCTCTCTCTCTCTTTCTCTCTCTGTCTCTCATTTTTATATCTTATCTGGATGTGGCTTCTCCATGGTTGGAACTTGTACCAGCCAGCCATTTCCTTCATGTTCCCAGCTCTGACAGAAATATCTACTGGTTGAGATTCTTGCTAGTTCCTATCCTGGACTCTTTTCCCCTTGTCCCTCCTATCCCATCTTTTGCTTATATTTTAGTCACTTCTCCCTCTCTTGTATGGATTCTTAGTTCTACTAATTAATTCCCAATTCATCATATTAAACTCCTTCATTGTAGAACCCCTCATTGTCAAAGCTTCTCTTGTTTGGTTGGACCTTCTCTGACCAATGGGAAAGTACTGTATTGATTGTAAGCATTATCTCAGTGGAAAACATGAGTATTATTGTATTTTGATAATGAAATAGTGTATTTTAAAAGTGATAAATTAGCATTTCTTTCGCTACCCTTCAGATATAAATACTCAAAAATCATAGAACATCTATGCAGAGAGAATGAAGGTCAACTTTCGTAATATATATATTTATGTATGTATGTATATAGATATATATATATTTATGTATGTATGTATGTATATGTGTATGTATTTCTATTAATATAATAGATTTGGAATATATTTGGATGTCAATTCAAATTTATTTTATCTTTTTATCTTACTGTGGAGCAGTGAAAATGTTGGCATTTTCCTTTCATCTGCCTGACTTAGCTCATTTCCTACCTGGTTTTTGTTAAACAATGCATCTGTCTTCAGTGAGATACAAAGGAAAGTAAACGAGAATACGTTGGAAAGAAATATGGAGTGGCTTATTTTGTCCATTAACAAACTTATCATAAAATTTGATGCTCTATTTAGCTTTTGCTATGTATTTACCTCGTAAATTGAAGACTTCAGAAGTTTGATAGATGCTTGTCATAGGTGTGAATATTAACATGTTTATTTTGATTGAATGATGAAATCTGAATATTGTGTTGGAAATTAAATCTTACTTGAATGATTGGTTTGAAAGCAAATACTATACTCCCTATAATTCATGTCAATAATTCATAGATATTTTCCAGAAAATGAATGAAATAAATTATCAGCTCCATACTTTTGGTAAAATTGTATTTAAAACACTTGATGACACAAAACATTTTTTAATTTTGTGTATCAGGTCAGACAAGCTAGCTCCAAGTGGAAGAGGAACAGGTATAAAGAACAATTTTTGTTAGTGAATCTTTTTCTGAAAAAAACAGCAGAGGTAAAAGTTTCTAATGACAGAGTAACAAGCATTTATTAAATTATACACTGCATTCAACAAAATCAAAGAAAGACCTTATTGAGTTGTTAGCTGATTGATCATTAAAAATAACAAAAGACTACAATGTAATTTTTGACATGTGACCTTGTAAAATGTTCAAAGAATTGAGTGTTGTTACCATGACAAAATTTCTTCTAGTCATATTTTACTTTTTTTTTTGTTTTTGTTTTTTTTGCAGCAACCTTGTGCTAGGCAGGTGCTTAGGCTGCTGAGCTAGATCCCTGGTCCTAGTCTTGTTTTACTTATAGGAAATTTTTTTCTCAGTACATATATTTATTTTATTTAAGTGTTTTTCCTTAATTTTGAGACCACAGTCTTCCTTAGTTGCCTTGGCTTTGTGAACTTGGAATTTTCCTGCTTAGTCTCTCTGAATGTTGAGATTTCAGAGGTGATCCACTGAGTGCTGCATCAGCATATAGATTTTTAAAACAAACAGGAAATAGGAATAAGATTAATAATGATTCCGGTACTCTTTTAACAATGAGTTGTATTCTTTTATGACATGTGTACTAATTGAAGAGGATAATCAAACTTACATCCTTTAGAAATTGTTTCTAATAGTTTGCTTTTTATATGTAATAAGTAACACAATATGGTATAATTTAGTGAGTCAGATTCATAACTGTTAGAAGCAAAAGAAATATAATAGAAATAAAAATGTCGATGCATATTTTTGTGACAGGGAAGACAAACATAAAATAGGCTATATTAATGTACTACTTCCTGTGGTAATCAAAATGGAAATAGGAATTCAAGGAGCAGAAAAACTAATATAAAATTTCTGAATCAGAGGAAAGCTTGTTTATGTAACTTTTAAAATAGATTTGTTTGGTATTAGATTGCCATGGTATTTAGATTTTTTGAATACTTTCTACAAAATGACCCAGCTGTTTCATTTAATGAATGCTAATTCTTACAATATACCAGAAATTGCATTCTATGCAACCAATTAAACATGATGAAAAGTCTTTTAGCCAGTATGTAAGCAAGAGAAAGAGAGAGACAGAGAGAGAGGGAAAGAGAGAGACAGAGAGAGAGAAATTAAAACCTACCCATATTATACTCTCCCTTCTCTGAATCATGATTATGTTTCTGTTTATGTGCATTGACCCGAGCACATTCATGAGTCCCATCTTGTATTAATAAATTGTTTTCTATTCATCAGTTTTATCTCCATCTGCATCACCTACATGTGTCCAACACTAGGTTGGGGTTCAGAGAATGACAATGTGTCCTCAATATACTTTTAATAGATGAGTCATCTGAATAACAAATAATAAGTTCACACACAGAATTATCTTCCAATTTCTTCTTATTCTTCTTTCCTTCAGAAAGTGTCTTATTCTCAGCCATTTTTCCCCTTTTTTGCTGTCTACTTGAATTTACATAACCCTTCTATCCCCTTTTACAATCTCTTAATCCTTCCTTTTTCAAAGCATGTGAATTTAAGTTTAGCATTGGATGACTACCAAGTGAATCATTTGGAATGTGCAAAATAACCCTAGATCAATTTCTTTTATTTCTTCACTACATGGTTTCAGGCCTGTTTTACTCATTCCTTTATGAGGGTACTATTCTGGCACATATCCCAATTGATGGAGGATCTCCAGAAAAGAGTGTTAAATTAAAAATATCAGTTACTGGCTTACCTCTTAATGAAGCGGCTGGCTTAAGAAGCTTTAGATCTAAATTATCTGTCCCAGCACTATTATTCAGTCTTAAGTGAGGCAGCACACCAACTTTTCTATAAGTAATTGGCCGAAAGTAGATGTCGGAGGTGCCTACATTAACAGACTAGAGACACTCTTGGTACTGGAAGGGGCAGTTCTTTTAGCCAAAGTCATATTCAGTACTCTGAATAGTGGTAAGATTTAAATTTATAAAATGAGTGTTAAATTAATTTCCAGTGAGCTCATATTAATGATAAGAGAATCAGTAGCCAATCTGATTTGATAGATGCTCTCGTTAGGATCTATTGTAGATCAAAAAGATTTGCATTATGTTACATAATTTTCATGGTACTCATTTACCACCACTCCTACTCCATGAGATCTACTATTCTCACCACTATCTCATTATTTAAGTAGAGATAATTATTTTATACACAAAAACTTCTGTAGGTCAGCACAATATCATTTCATTTTTCTTGTGAATTAGGGAATTGCTATGACTTTAATGCTTGTGCCTTACAAATTTATATTGAATTTGACTGCCATTGTAACAGTAGTAAGATGGGATCTTTAAAAGGTGATGAATGCTCAGAGTTTTGCCTTTTTCCATGGTCTTTTCTTTCCTTTTACTCTCTTTTGCCCTTCTACCTTGTACCACAGGATAATGTAGTACAAAGGTTCTTGCAAGACACAGGTCCCTCACACTTGGACTTCCCAGCCTCCAGAATGGAAAGAAACAAAGGTCTAGTTTGCATAAATTATCCAGGCTCAAGTATTAATGTTAGTACCGCATGGTGTGGACTAAGACTGGAACTGAGAATCTATCATGGAAGTTGCTACTGCTGGCTGTCTTTGACTTTTAAGAACTGATTCTTTACTTGTTATTGAAGTATTTGGTATAGTCTGGACTCTCCAAAACAAATACGCTCCCTCAAGTTCATAGGGAAACCTTATTCATAGATTTTTAGAGCCAGACACAGACATGAATGGAACCCTGGTGAATATCATAGAGCCGTAATCTAGTGAGGTGATGGCTGACTCTGAAGACCTGTAGTGGTGAGTACTACACAGATGGAGGCACTTGGAGGCATCTACTTTACTTGTATTTACACAAGCTTTGTTTCCATTTTTTCCACATATATAGATCCCTTTTTCCTTCACTCTCTTCCCCCTCCTACCAGGAAATACAGATTTTTAAGGAAAGATGAAAGGAAACAAAAAGAAAGTACTATTTAACCATTTACAATCTCTACTGACTTTTCCACCATTCTTTTAATAATGACATAAAATATATTGGACATTTATAATTTGTCACACTATTATAAATTCTTTTTATTTATTTATTTGTTTGTTTATTTATTTATTTATTTTTTGTGGCACCAGGGATCAAACTCATGACCTTGCACTTTCCAGGGAGATGCTTCGGGAACTGAGCTAAATCCCCAGCCTATATTTATTGTTTTACAAAAATCCTGTTAGTCATTGTATCGGCCCAATGAAGGAAGTGAGTTAATTCATCCAATTTTTCAGTCAGGAAACAGATACAGCAAGGTAAATAATTTGTCTGATGTCAGAAAACCTTAAATGCTAGAACCAGGATTCAAAGATACACAATTCAAAACCTGAGCCCATGAATTTTTTTTAAATTTTATTTTAAAAAGCAAAACAAAACAAAAGGATAGAAATGATACAGAATTTCAAAAGAAATAGGAAATTAACACTCGTTAATATATTACATACTGTTATCTTAGAAGTAGTCGCTCAGGTTCCAAGATCTAGGCATGAAAAAAATGATCAATCAAACAATGAAAGCTCAAACTGTTCTTTTTGATGAACAAACAGATATTAGTAGTACAATTATCTATCTTGTATATATATGTATATATATATACATATATATATATACGCACACATATATATGTATACCTACCTATTTATATATAATCTTTTCCCTTCTTCCTTTTCTCCTTTCCCCTATCCCAGTTATTGTTTCCCTTTCAGCATTTTCTTTCCCTTCCATTATCACAATATCTATTGTACATTTTGGATCTTATTACTCTTTCAGGTTTTTT